>CAUYUJ010011116.1:0-20000 GCA_963575745.1 Prorocentrum cordatum
CCTCCTGCTCCTCCTCCTCCTCCTCCTCCTCCTCCTCCTCTTCCGCCTCCTCCTCCTCCGCCGCCGCCGCCTCCTCCGCCAACTTCCCCTCCTCCTCAGCCTTTTCCTCCTCCGCCTCCGCGTCCGCCTCCGCCTCCGCCTCCGCCTCCTCCTCCTCCTCCTCCTTCAGTGCGGTAGTTTCATCGATTCATGCGGCGATGGCGCGTCGGCGGCGCCGGCGAAGGCGTTCAAGGTCGAACTCCGCAGCATAGAACGACGCGGGACCACCGAGGGGCACGATATTGCCACAGGACCCGACGTAATTCAGCCCTGAACGATCGGGGCCGCGGTTGCTTCAGGGTTAGCGATCGAGGCGGCGCCACAGTTTCCACGTGCGCCGACGCCGCGCGAACCTACCGTAGGGCTCCATACCCTCATTCGTCATTTTTGTTCCTTTCTCGAGGAGGAGGAGGAGGAGGAGGAGGAGGAGGAGGAGGAGGAGGAGGAGGAGGAGGAGGAGGAGGAGGAGGATTAAGGTCCTGGGGAGAGAAATGAGCCCGCACGGCGGGCACCCGGGGCAGTGGTGCTCCTCCGTGCCGCATTCCCCCCGGCAGCTGCTCGCGCGAGAGGCACCTCCGAGGGCGGCCGATCCGGTCCGATTCTCCCATTCCTCCTCCTCCTCCTCCTCCTCCTCCTTTTTCCTCCTGCCTCCTCCCTCCCTTTTCTTCGTCTTCGTCCTCTTCGCCCTCCCTCCTGCTCCATCCTCGTCCCTCCTCCTTTACCCCCCGTCGTCCTCTCCATCCCTTTTCCTTCTGTCGCAGCGTCCGTAGGGCGGGCTGGGCGTTTCGCCTGAGACTTCTTCGCCATTTAAGGCTTGAGTTAAAAACAGGTTCACGGATGGAATTGCAGATTGTGATTCTCGCTTTAGCGCCGCGCACGTTCGTTTTACATGCTTGCAGCAGTTTCACGGATTGAGGGCTCCTTTCGACATGTGGTTCTCGCCCCAGGGTCGAAAGAATTTGTATTACATGTTGCAACAGTTTCGTTGATGGAGGGCGATTGTTTTTCAAAATGTGGCTCCCGCCTCAGCAACTGTCATGCTGATTCGCGGTGTTGAAGTCCCAGGAATGGTGTTCTTGGGCGATTTCTGGTTGTCAGGACGCAACAATCACCTTGATTCGCGGCGCCGAAGTCTCAATACTTGGGTATTACGCGATTGAGGATTCTCAGACGGTTGTCTTCCAATGCGGCACTTCTCGCAATGATGCTACATTCTTGCAGGGGCCTCTGAAGACGGAACGAGGAGGGAGGGATTATTGGAACACCGTCTTGCGCTTACACTGGTCCTCCTCTTCCTCCTTCCTCCTGCTTCGCGTCCTCCTCATCCTCTTCCTCCTCCCACCTCCCTCCTGCTCCATCCTCGACCCTCCCCCTCCTCCTCCTCCTCTTCCTCCTCCTCCTCCTCTTCCCCCGTGTTCCCTCTTCCTCCTCCTCCTCCTCCTCCTCCTCCTCCTTCTTCTTCTTCCTTCTCTTCCTCCTCTTCCTCCTCCGCCTCTTCCCAACTCCTCCTCCTCATGCTTCCTCATCTTTCCTCCTCCTCCTCCTCCCTTTTTCTTCCTCCTCATTCCTCTCCCCTTCCATCCTCCTTTTCCATCCTCCTCCTCCCCCCCTCCCCCCTCCCCCCTCCTCCCAATGTTACTTTGGCATTTCTTGCGCCTGCCTTTTCGGAGGCAGGCCACTCTCTTGGCCTGAGTCCTCCCTCCTAGCTGCACCGTCCTCTTCCTCCACTCCTCTCTTCCACTCCTCCACTCCTCTCCTCCTCCTCCTCCTCCTTCTCCTCCTCCTCCTCCTCCTCCTCCTCCTCCTCCTCCTTATCCTCATCCTGCTCCCAGGTGGCTTCGCAGTGCGCGGCGGCCCGCAGCCGTCTTGCCCTGCGGCGGGCGCGCCCGCCGTGCGATAGCCCCCAGCCCCACGGCGGGGCGACCTCGCGAGCGCGAGCGCTCGCCGGCGTGGCACCGCAGGGAGCGGCGCCAACGTTCCGACGCTCGTGCTCGGCTTCGGCGGCATCGCGACCGCCTGCTGCTGCTGGCGCACCACGGCAGCCAGCCGCCCATGCATGGCTCGCGCAGCGCCGCCCCAGCGGGAGCCGCACGGGCGGCGCGGCAGGGGCGCAGCGGCGATGGCCTGGCTTTGGCTGCTCCCGCTGGTGGGACCCCGTGCCCGACCTGCGGATGCCGCAAGAACGAGGCGTGGTGGCGGTTCTGCAAGCACTGCAAGGGCGAGATCGTGCCGACCCAGGCTCCTCCTCGCCGCCCTCGCTCTGCTGAACGGCGTGCTGGCGGGCAGCGTGCGCCATGGCAGGAGGACGGCGATGCAGTACGGCGTGACAGCTGGCAGCGTGGCCCAGGCGGCAGAGCAGACACGGCAGGAGGACGACCACGTGATGGTTCCAGAGTGCGCTTCGCCTTGGCCAACGTGGAGGAGCTGCCCAGCGGGAGCGACGCTGACCCTGAGGAGGCCAAGCTGGTGCAGCTCATCAGCCTGCTGGAGCTCAGCCAGGACGAGTGCGGTGTGCGGAAGTACCAGCAGCAACTTGACGACCTCCGCAGCGCTCGTCGGGCGCGGCCCATGTCGGTCGACGAGGCGATGGCAGCCAGGGGCGCAGCTGCTGAGGCCCTGGATAAGGCCGTCGAGCAGGCTGAATCGCTCCAGATCCAGATGGACACCGCCAAGGCGATGGTGGCCCCCCGTTCCGCCCAGTATGATGCAGCTCTGGTGGCGTACACTACTGCAGTGCAGGCCCTGGCGCAACAGGTGGCTGGCACTACACCGCCGACGGCAGGCGAGGCACTGTCGGGGCGGCTGTCCATCGCCAAGTTGCTTCAGGGCGACAACGTGGAGCTCGACGACGAAGGACTCTTTGGGTTGGAGGCCCTCGAGGACTACGAGATCCAGGAGTCCGACCGCGAGGAAGCCGCCAGTAGGAAGGCCGACCTCCAGGCCAAGTTCAAGGCCATGGCGCAGGAGGCCTTCGGCAAGTTCGCCTCCGAGGCTCGCGAGCTCGAGCGGCAGCACGCGGAGCTCAAGAACCGCCTCCAGAAGAAGCGCAAGACTGCTGATGCAGCGGAGGAGGGGGCGACCGTCCAAGCGACGAAGGCGAGCGCCACGGCAGTCCCCGAGGCTGGTGCGGCTACAGCCCCTGCTGGCGGCGCCGCTGGCCCAGGTGGACCCTCGGCCGAGGGCAGCAACGACGTGGTGGAGGCGGCGCGTGCGCGGCTGGCAGCCGCTGCTGCCAAGGGCGCTGGCCGTGGTGCTGGCAGCAGTGGCGGGGCCGCTGCCCCTCCACGGACGTCCGTTTGACGGCCCTGCTGTGGGGCATCTACATCATCGGCCACTACAAGTTCATGAAGAGAACGCCTACCCAGCTCCAGTGGGCGATACACCTCCGAGGAGGTGCCACGACTGGTTTGGCTACTACTACGTGGGGCACTGCGCTGATCAGCAGTGGACTTTATCCCTTCCTGCCCACGCTCATGCACGGGGGCCTGGTCTAGTCTCGGGTGACTACTTCTACCAGGGCAGCGATAGTGGCGGCAACAATTTTCACTTCTACAGGTCCTGTGACCAATGCGGACCGACGTACGATGACTGGCTGGGCGATGCTGGCCCTCACGTTTGCGTGGGGAAGGACATGGGCCCAGGGTGGCAGCGGGCACCTGTCCATCAGCGTGACCTCGCACGTGCTTATCCAGAGTGTAGCGACCCCGACGATTCGTGTGACTCCACGACGGCGTGCTCCAACGGTGCAGCGAAGACAGCTACACGGCGTTGCAGCACTACTGCGATGCGGCGGGCACGTGCTCTCGGTCGTCGGCGTCGGCGGGGACTTCGCGCTGGAGCAGCCCGTCCGCGTGCTGGGCACGCCGCATCACAGAATGGTACTTGCTTTAACATCAGATGCAGGCCACAAGCCATCGCGTACTCCGAGTGCCGTCCCTTTGGGCCTCTTGGGTCTTGGAACGCTGACCCCTCAGTCTCCCAGAGGGCTGTCACGGGCGGCGAGCCTTCCGTCGGTCCAGCTGGGCCCAGCTGGCCCTTGCTCGGCTAGAGAAGGCGACGGGGAGGTGGGCCCTGGGGGGGGGCTGAGTCGCCCAGGGTCTCGGCGAGTACGATGCGCCGACATCGGGGCAGGACCTGCAAGATCATGGCCGTCAACGTCACGGGCGGGGGCTCCCTCCTCACGCAGCTGGAGGAGAAGCGCATCCCCGAGGGCGTGCAGGCTGTGCCCATCCAGGAACACCACCTGGAGGAGGCCAGGCTCGAGGCGGCGATGAAGGCTGCCAAGGCGCATGGTTGGAAAGCGGACCTGTGCCCCGCTCGTCGCACTGGCAACGGCGACGGCACCACGGGAGGAGTCGGGCTCCCGGTCAGGTCCCACGTTGCTTTTCGGCGCCTGCATTTCAATCGCGACGGGATCCACGCGCCTGGCACGGCGCGCCAGGGGTTCTGGACCACAGACCTGGGGCCCAAGGAGGGGCTGGTGCTTGCTGGCCTGTACCTGCGCACCAGCAAGGACCTGGATGACGTCAACCTCGACCTCCTGTTCCAGATTGGCAGCGTGCAACATGCGACTGATAGGCCCTACGTGCTGGGAGGGGACTGGCAGAACCTACCCGAGTCCCTAAATTGCCTGCGGTGGCCCAAGGCGGTGAAGGGTGAAGCTGTCGCGCCCAACCAAGCCACGTGCTGCACCGCCAACAGTGCCAGGTTTTATTGACTACTTCGTGGTTCGTCAGGATCTGCATGGATGTCGAGCCCGCACCTTTGATGGATTATCCGTTACCTCGCACAAGGGCGTCATCTTGGAGTTGAATGTCCAACGCGTCCCGCCCATGGTGCGCAAAGCCCATATGGCCAAGGCCTTTCCGTCGAGGCATTTTGTGGGGCCGCAGTTACCTGGTCCCGACTGGCAGGTGGTGCTGGACATGGCGGCGGCAGTCGACGCGACGAACGAGCTGGACGAGGCGTTTCGTGGATGGCTGGGGCGATGCGAGGACGAGCTGATTCACCACTTCGGCTGCGATCAGCCCGAGCGCTACCGTGGACGCTCCGACGGCATTCGCCTGGTGTACTCGACCCTGCAGATGCACTGCGGAGGTCAGGCGAAACGGCGCGGCGCAGCTGACCCGAGCGAAGGACGCTGGCAGTGGCTGGCTCAGCGGCTACGCGAATGGAGATGGCGGCGTGCGGCAGTCCAATCCAACCCCAGCCGTGACGGTCAGCAACGACTGTGGCGCCTACAGCTACGTCTTATGAAGTTCGCCCTCCCACAGCCCACACGCTGGCCTGAGATGTGGGAGGCCTGGCGATCACTGGTGCGACGTCTGGACCGCCTGAGTGAGGACGACCTTGACCACCTGATGCACGACCTGGAGAAGTGCGCTGACCGTGCGGCCAGCCAAGCCTCATATCGGCGCTACAAGGCGTGGGTGGACTGGCCCCATGACTCCACCACTGACGGCGGCATGCGGCGCGCCTTCAAGTGGATCACGCATGATGCCGCGTGGGCATGCACCAACGCTACGGCAGGGCCAGGCGTTGCAAAGTCTATCGTGGACGAGGCACGAGACGCAGTTCAACCCTGTCACGACCTATGGGGACATGGCGAGGGCATCGAAGCAGTACGGTGGCCTGACGACATCGGCGGGATCGAGCTGCCGACGATCGACGACCTTCGGAAGACGGCGCGCACCTTCAAGTCAGGTGCTGGACTGGGCTGTGACGTGGTTCACCCTCGCCACATGATTTTTTCTCAGTGATGAGGCGCTTCAGGCACTGCTGACGCTATGGAGTTCGATGCTGCAGCTTGGCCACGTCCCGCTCCCTATTCGTGTTATGCGAGAGGCGCTTCTGCCGAAACCTGATGGGGGACGGCGCGCGATCGGCATCTTCCCTGGCACGGTGCGGCCGCTGACACGGATCCTGCGGGCTACGGTGGGCGCGCAGTGGTCGGACAAGAACAAGCGCAGCTACATCTTCGGCACTGAGGGTCGGGGCTGCGAGGCCTGTGTCTGGCGGCAGGCGGCTGCGGGCGAGTGGGCCACGCATAGTGGTAAGACCTGCTTGTCAATCCTACTGACTTGTCCAAGGCATACGAGTACATCAGCTGGCATCGCTTGGCCGATCGAGCCAAACGAACTTGGGTTCAACATGTGCGTGCTGCGGATGCCGATCAAGCTATACGCCATGCCCAGGCTCCTCCCATGCGAAGGCATTGTATTCGACCTGATGACGCCCATGCGCGGCGTGGTGGCGGGATGCTCTTTCGCAGGTCTGATGATGCGTAGTTTTCCCATTCCCATTTTGGACGACCTGGCGGCAATACCTGGGGCTTCAGTCGGCAACGTAGTTGACGATATTCAGATGCAGGCCACATGGGGCAAGGGTTACCGTGGCGCAGCAGCTCGGCAAGGCATATCGCCAGGCAAGGAGTGCCCTGCAGGACGCCGAGCTGCTACTGAACGAGAAGAAGGGCAAGCTCGTCGGAAACGGTTTCCAGGCCAGCGTGGACCTCGGCAAGCGCTGCCCCTCGCTGGTGCAGGCCAGAGACCAGTCGACGCGCAACCTGGGCTGCGACTACAGCTGCGGCAAGCGGCACGGCATGCAGACGCGGCTGGGGCGTCTGGGCAAGGTAATACGGCGCAGTGTAAACATCAGGGCACTCCGCAGGGCCAGGGGCACATGCAAGCAGCTCGTCAGCATGGGGCTCGTCCCTGCGGGAACCTGGGGCGATGGGGCCACTGGAAGGTCCTGGGGCGGGGTGATGGCCTTCAGGAGGGCTGCGCGGGCTGCCTTGATCCCTCGCACGGCTCGCAGATCCCTCACCATCGATCTGGCGTTGGTCCCTGGAGACACCACGGCCGTCGACCCCGCCTACCCCTGCACGGTGAACCCCATCGTGATGCTTGCTCAGGCCTTTTGGGACTCTTGGATGCCTCGGGAGATCCTCTGCCGCATGCTCTACAACGCGGGTAAGTCCCTCCGCGAGGCCCGCGCGCCATGGAGCAAGGTCGTGGGCCCCGTCTCGGCTGCGCTAGCCTCATGTTTCAGGATTGGGTGGACTCTTGGAACTGGTGTGGGGAAGCTCTGTACGGCTGACGGAGAAGTGCTGGATCTTTGTCGTGAATGCCCCCGCACTGCGGGGATGGTTGCCCAGTGGGGGGTCGAGGCATGGCTCCTCGACAAGGCCCGCAGGGAAGAAGGTTACCTCCAGTCCCTCTCCCACGGCCCCTACCTCGCCCCTCTCAAGGCCCTTGTGTCCAGGCGTACAGATAACGACTGGAGTAGCATGCATAAGGCTACGGTTCGGTGCTTGGCCGCCAATTGGTTCTGGGGGGATGAGCGGCTGCGCAGTGTTGGCCTGCAGGATAGCCCAATGTGCTCGCTCTGTGGGGAGGCGCCTGGGACGGTGGGTCACTGGTGTTGGGGTGACTGTGCGGCCACTTGGGCTTTCCGTCGCGATTGTCTCGTGCCACCTTCCCTCCGAGAGGGAGCTTTGAGCCATCCCGATTGGCCCCTTTGGTGCCGCGGCCTTGTGGCCGATCCTCGCCCGTGGCTCCCTCGTCCCACGATGGATCTGCTCGTTCACTGGCGTGTGCGTCCTCCCTCGGAGGCCTTCGAAGGCCCATGTTTTGGCGATGGCTCGTGCAGTTCTCTTGTGGCCACCGGCCCCAGGCTGCGCAGGGCTGGATGGGGGGGTGGTCCAGGTGAGTTCCAGCGGTCTAGATGCCCTGGCCTCATTGTGCGGCCAGGGCATCCCTCCCAGGTTTAAACCAGGGCTCTGAGGTTGCCGAATTGTTTGCTCCCAAGATGTATCGAGACAATGTTGGCTTCGGCCCATACGAGTACCTCTCTGATTGCGATTGGGTGGTTTCGAGCTTCCGTAAGGGTCGCTGCGAGACCACAGGCGCCATGCACGCCTGTGCTGACTTATGGGAGGGGGTTTGGGACCGCGTGTGCGACCTGGGGGGTGAAATCGTGGTGGCAAAGGTCAAGGGTCACGCGCGAGGGCGCGACGACGACCTTGACGAGGGAGCGAGATGGCGGCGGCTCGGCAACAAGGCTGCCGACGAGGCGGCACGGGCTGGCGCCGCCCTCCACCCCTCGGACCAGGATGCTGAGGATCGTGTGATCCGCTCCCACCGTTTGGTCCAGTATGTAGGGAAGTACCTGGCCAGGACCATCCGCGGAGCGGGGCCAGGTCTTGCGTCCGCCTCCCGCCGCGAGGTGGGGCTTAGGAGGGGTCGCCGAATCGTTCCTCGGCTCTCGGATGATGCTGCGCCTCCCGAGGGCTCTCATGACCTTGTCTGGTTTCCTAGGGGTGGCTACAGGTGCATCAAGTGCCTGCGTTCGGGAGGAACGGTCCAGAGTTTGAAAGCCACTCCGTGCAAGCCTGGTGAGGGCCACCGCGTCTGGACGGTGGGCCCCTTTGTGTCCTGTAGTGTGTGCGGCGCCTACAGTGAACACAACACCCAGAAGCTCGGTCAAGGTTGCCGTGGAAGCTGCCCGCGTGGGTCTGTTGCGTGGGACCGCCTGCGTAAGTTGTGGCGTGGCTGCCACCCCCGCAGTGGGATCGAACTTCGGGTCTCGGGAGTCGGACCCCGCCCCACCCCCTTCGGCTCATTCGCCTTCGACCACAAATTTAAGGGCCTGGAGGTCCTCCCTGGTTCCGAGGATGAGGATGTGGCTTGAGGCGTGGTCGGTCCTGGGTCCGCTCCCGTTTTTAGAGTTGTTTTCCTGACGGTGGCACTCGTCTCCCCTCTTCCTCCGCCTTTCCCCCTGGGAGGTGCCCGTCAGCCACCCGCTCGCGCCCTAAGCGCGAGGCCGCTGGTTGCTAGTCTCAGCTGCACCCCTCGACCCCGCCAGCGCGAACATCCTCGTCCTGCTCCCTGGTGCCTTCTCTTGCATCATGTTCCTCATCCTGCACCCGTTTCCTTCTTCTTTTTCTTCTTCTTCTTCTTCTTCCTTTTCCCCATATCCTAAGATGGGGTTCTTGTTGTTACTTGGACGCCTCCTACTCCTCCTTCCTCCTCTTTTCTCCTCCCCTCCTGTCGGACATACTCAGACTTGCTCATACACAGACTTACTCATACTCAGACTTACTCATGCTCAGACCTACTCATACCCAGACTTACTCACACTCAGACATACTCATATACAGACTTTCTCATACACAGACTTACTCATACACAGTATTAGTCATACCCATACGTACACATACACAGACTTACTCATACACAGACTTACTCATACTCAGCACCCCTAAGGGGAGCCGCCAGGGGTGGTTGCACGGGCTCGTTCGCGGCCATTTTGTGGGGATGTCTCAGGCGGTTTGCCTGTTTCTGTGCCCAACATCCTTCGCTTTCGGAGCAGATTTGGAGGATGTCTCGAGCGAGGCGCTCATTTCAGCACCCCTAAGGGGAGCCGCCAGGGGTGGTTGCACGGGCTCGTTCGCGGCCATTTTGTGGGGATGTCTCAGGCGGTTTGCCTGTTTCTGTGCCCAACATCCTTCGCTTTCGGAGCAGATTTGGAGGATGTCTCGAGCGAGGCGCTCATTTCAGCACCCCTAAGGGGAGCCGCCAGGGGTGGTTGCACGGGCTCGTTCGCGGCCATTTTGTGGGGATGTCTCAGGCGGTTTGCTTGTTTCTGTGCCCAACATCCTTCGCTTTCGGAGCAGATTTGGAGGATGTCTCGAGCGAGGCGCTCATTTCAGCACCCCTAAGGGGAGCCGCCAGGGGTGGTTGCACGGGCTCGTTCGCGGCCATTTTGTGGGGATGTCTCAGGCGGTTTGCTTGTTTCTGTGCCCAACATCCTTCGCTTTCGGAGCAGATTTGGAGGATGTCTCGAGCGAGGCGCTCATTTCAGCACCCCTAAGGGGAGCCGCCAGGGGTGGTTGCACGGGCTCGTTCGCGGCCATTTTGTGGGGATGTCTCAGGCGGTTTGCCTGTTTCTGTGCCCAACATCCTTCGCTTTCGGAGCAGATTTGGAGGATGTCTCGAGCGAGGCGCTCATTTTCACCCACCAGGTGGGCCAGATTTTGAGGATGTCTCGATCGGTTTGCTAGTTTTGGTGGCCAGGCTCGTGGGCGCAGATTCTTCTCAGGATGCCACAGGAGGCTCCAACAGGCTCCAGGAGGCTCCAGGAGACCACATGAGGTCCCAGGAGGCATCAGGAGGCACAGAAAGACTCAAGAGGCTACAGGATGTCCCAAGAGGCTCCAGGAGGCCCCAGGAAGCTCCAGAAGGCCTCAGGAAACCACAGGAGGCCCCAGGAGGCAACAGGAAGCGCCAGGAGGCCTCGGAAGGCAACAGGAGGCCCCGAGAGGCCCCAGGAGCAGGAGGCCTCAGAAGGCAACAGGAGTGGCTCCAATCCCATGTGTTTTACGTATGCTCCTATCGATTGGGCCTCACCTGGAGCACGATTCTTTGATGTTCTACGTATGTTTCTATAGATGGTCCTTCTCCTGTGTACACAATCCTAAATGTTTTACTCATGTTCCTATGTATTGGGCCTCTCCTGGGGCACGAGTCCTTGGTGTTTTACGCGTGTTCCTATAGATTGCCCTTCTCCTGTGGCTCTAATCCGCAATGTTTTATGTACGTCTGTTGCTATAGATTGCGCCTCTCCTGGGGCACGAAACCTTCCTAGGAGGTCCCAGGAGGTCCCAAGAGGCTCCTGGAGACCCCAGGAAGCCCCAGTAGGTTTCAGGAGGCCCCAGGAGGCCCCAGGCTCATGCACAGAGACGCGCTCGTACTACTGAGGCTCATTCACACTCCAATTCATTCGCAGTTAGATTGATGTCCAGACCGTCACAACTGAAGCCCGTTAATATTCGAAAGCTCTTGCGCCTAGACACTCACGGCGGACAGGTCCATGCGAGTAGATGCACATATGGGGAGCTCCACGCAGTGAATAATTTCCTCCTTTTTCCTCCTGCTCCTCCTTCCCTCCCTCCTGCTCATCATTCGTCCTCCTCCTCCTCCTCCTCCTCCTCCTCCTTTCTCCTGCTCCTCCTCCTCCTCCTCCTCCTCCTCCTCCTCCTCCTCCTCCTCTCCTGCTCCTCCTTCGTCCCGCGTGCTCCTCTTGGGCCTGCCTCTTCGGGGGGGGGGGGGGGCAGGCCACGGTCTCAGCCTCGGTCCTCCCTCCTCCCCTCCCCCCCCCGCCCTGTTCCCTTTCGTCCACTCTTTCTCACTTCGCTCGTGTCTACAGTGCCGTTTTGAAAACATGCTCCGCGTGCGGATCATGTATGACATTTCCACGGATTTGTATTAAAAACAACGATGATTTCATGCATACATCTTTTCATACATTAGTCATGCATGAAATATCCGATATGCTTACAACTCCCATGTGTTAAAACCTGCCCTGTAAAGGGCCAGTATATCCGGAATCCTGACGTTAAGCATGAGAGACATGCAGAAACCGTGCCCTCCGAATCTGCGCGTGCAAGAGAGTGGTGGGCGAAGAGTGTCAAGGGGGCTTAGGTGGCACCTACCCCTCCTCGTTCTCTTCTCCTCCTCCCGTCTTCTTCCTCCTCCTCCGCCTCCTCCCTCCTTTTCCTTCTGCTTCTCCTTCCCCATCTCCTTCGCCTTCTCCTCCTCATCGCTCCTGTCCGCCAGGCAGCATTCCACCCCAGTTTTGGGGGATTTGGTATATTCTTGGACCAGCCTCGTCGGCTAGTCCTCCCTCGTCTCCTCCCTCCCTCCCGCCGCCTCCCCTGGCTTTCTCCTCCCTTCTGCATCCTACCTCCTCCTCCCTTCCTCGTCCTGCCTCCTCCTCCCCCTGCCCCCCCCCCCTGGAAACTCCCCCTTGCCCCTTGGGGTGCCCCCCCTGAGGAAAAAGGGAGAAGGGCCCAGGTTTCATACATGGCTGGTCCAGAGGTTCCCTGATCTTCTCTCAGGCCGTCGTCGTTGCCGTCCGTCGGCCGTCGTCGCTGTGGTCTCCGACGACGTGTACGTGTCGGAAACAGCGCGTTCTGTGGTCGCTTGGAGGGGGGGGGTGGAACCGGACCCCACCCCCCTGGATGGAGGGGGGGGGGTTCGAACTCCCCCCCCCCTTCCGTGACGGAGGGGGTGGGAGGGTTTCGACCCCCTCCCCCCCTCCCCTCCCCCTCCTCCCCTACTTCTCCTCTCTCCCTCTCCTCGGGCCGGCGCCTGCGTCGGCGGCGGCTGGCGGCGGCGGCGGGGACGACGACTTCCTTCTCGGGGCTGGCGCCGGCGCTTGCGGCGGCGGGCGGCGGCGGCGGGGAGCGTCGACGAGGACGACGGCGAGGACGATGACGACGACGACGACGCTCCGCCACCGCGCTTTGGTTTTGGGCCAGAGTCCTAATTGATGCCTCTTGGGGTCTCGGCGGAGGGCTCCCGGGGGCCTCTGAAGGACAGTTGTGCAGCCTCCTGGGCGCCTCCTCGGCGTCTCTTGGGGCCTCTCTAAGGTGGTGGTGGGCTGTGGTGGTGGTGGTGGTGGTTGTGGTGGCAGTGGTGGTGGTGGTGTGGTTGGTGGTCGTGGTGGCGGTGGTTGTTGTGGTCGTTGTGGTGACAGGTTATGATGGTGGTGGTGGCGGTGGTGGTGGTGTGGTGGTCATCATCGTCGCCGCACGTCGGTCAACGTCGTCGTGGACATGTACGAGTTTCCTAGCAAATATGCCTCTCTCTCTCTCTTTTCTTTTTTTTGGTCTCTTTTTCTCTCTATCGAAGACGCCTACGGCGAATCACCGGCGCCCCCTGCCTTTCAGGAAGCGCCTATGTGGCCGAACGTTGAGGCCAGACCTGCCAGGCCATCGGAACATGTGTTCCCCGAGTCGCTTTGGAAAGCCTTCGGGGAACACGTGGGCATCTTGAAGGTCATCTTGGCCGCCTGGAGGCCATTTTGACCCTTTCGGGCCTTCTAAGAGGACGTCTTGGAGGGCTCGTGGGCAGTCTTGGAGGCCATCTTGAGCGTTTTGGCGGCCTCTTGGGCTGTCTTGGGGGCCTCTTGGGGCCGTCTTGGGCGCCTCTGGGGCCGTTCTGGGGCCATCTTGGAGGCCTCTTGGGCGATCTTTGGGAGCTCTTGGGCCGTATCGGGCCGTCAGAAGGCCGAAACGAAGCAAATGTCAAAGTCCTTCAAAATCCTTCGGACAATTTCTCTTTTTGGCCTCTTCTGGCCTTCCTGGAGGCCCTCTTGGAGGCCTCTTGGGCCAGCTGCGAGCCACCTTCGGCCATCTTGGTGGGCTCCTGGCCCGTCTGACGCCGTCGGAAGCCGTTTTGGGGCATTTCTGGGTCGACTTGGGGCCCTGTTGGGGTGTCCCAGGGCCGTCTTAGAGGCCATCTTGGGCGTCTTCGAGGCCTCTTGGGCCGTCTTGGGGCCGTCTTGGGAGCTTCTTGGGCCGTCATGGGGCCATCTTGGAGGCCTCTTGGGCGATCTTGGGGCGATCTTGGGGGCCTCTGGGGCCGTCACGGGCCGTCGGAAAGCCGAACAGGCGCAACTCCATTTTTTTTAACCCTAATGATTTTGGCCTCGTCGGGCTTTCCTGGAGGAACTCTTGGAGGCCTCTTGGGCCGTCTTGGAAGCCTCTTGCGGGCCGTTTGGGCCGTCTTAGACCATATTGAGGCCATCTTGGGCCGTCTTGGATGCATCTTGGGGCCATCTTAGCCGTCTTGGTGGCCATCTTGGCTGTTTTGGAGGCATCTTGCAGGCCATCTTGGGAAATCTTCGCGATTTTTTGAGGATGTCTCCAGCGAAACGGCGGTTTTTGGCGACGACGGAGCGATTTTCCGGGTGGCCGGCGGGACGCGCAGGAGCCCCAGGGGGAGTTCTCTGGGAAAAACCAAAACCAAAACCCATACAATTTGGCACGCCAGGCACCCCTTTGATAAATCAAAAGGGGGCGGCTGATCCAGTAATGGCCCTCGGCCCATCCTGCCACCGTGCCTGGGTTGTGGGTCATAGGCCTCTAAGTTGTTCGTTGGGATGTTTGCCTCTTGGGGCCCTCTTGGGAGGCCTCCTGGAGGCCTCGTGGGGCCGTTCTGGGCGCCTTGTGGAGGGTCTTGGCTCTTGGGGCCCTTCTTGGGCTGTCTCGGGCCGTCTTGGGGGCCTTTTGGGCCGTCTTGGGGATACCTTGAGGGCCCCTTGGGCCGTGTTGGAGCGTCGGGAAGCCGAAAACGCGAGTGCCCCAAAAGCCTTCAACAGAAGCAGTGGAACACTCTGATTTTGCCTCTTGGGCCCCCTGGGGAGGCATCTTGGCGGCCTCTTGGGGCCCATCGGAGGCCTCTGGGGGCCACCTCGGGCCGTCTAGAGGCGCTCCTTGACCGTTCTTGGGCGCTCGGTTGGAGAGCTTCGCGAAAGTCTGCGGGGGTCGCTGGGGGCGCTGCAGCCGTCTCGGAGGTCACGCGAAACACCCCCGGGAACGCCAGGAGCGCCCAGGACGTGTGTGGTCGGGGCCCTTTATGAAACTACAATGCTGGTTGCAGAAGTACAGTCGGGGCCCTGAAGAAGGAACCCTTCTCGTTGGGGAGGGGCTGCGCGTTCCTGAAGTGTTTCGCAGCTCGCCTCAGGTGTTTCTTATGTTTTCGATCGGGAATCGAAGTCTAACTCATGGAAGAAAGGGGCCTCGTTCCTTATTCAGGGTTCCTTAGGTCAACGCCCCGACTGTAGCACAGTTGTGAGAACAATCCTGGCTGCAGCAGCAGCAGCAGCAGAACTGCGAGCCTCCGGGCGCTCCACCTCTGTGCCAGGGGCACGGTGGCGGACACCGTCGACCCGCACAGCGACGACTCGCAACCTTCCGAAGGGCACCCTTGCATCGGGGGCGGCAACGAGGGGGGTGATGACTAGGGGGGGGGGGGACATCATGGCGTGGGCCATGATATCCCCATGATATCTCCCCCTCCTCCTCCTCCTCCTCCTCCTCCTCCTCCTCCTCCTCCTCCTCCTCCTCCTGGACACCCCCCTCTTGGCCGCTCCCGATTGCGTCCCTGCCCCTTCGGCCCGCCCCTCGGGGACGCTCGCTGGCCGGCCTCGTCCGCAGAGCGCCGGCGGGGCCCTCCGAGGCCCCTGCGCATCCTCACCGCGCACCCTTCCTATACGAGGAGGAGGAGGAGGAGGAGGAGGAGGAGGAGGAGGAGGAGGAGGAGGAGGAGGAGGAGGAGGAGGAGGTTGCCTGTATATGTTTCTTTTTCCCTCCCTCTCCCTCTCTCTCTATCGCTCGCTCTCTCTCTCTCTCGAGTCTCTCTCTCTCTCGATCTCACCGCCTCCTCTTTCCCTCGTCCCCTCCCCTCCCCATCTCTCCTCTCCCCGTTCCTCCCCCCCGTTCCCGCCCCGCCGCCCCCCCGTCCCCTTCCCCTAGCAGCCGCTGCAGCATCTTCGAGCACGAGAAAGTCGCCCACCTACCCCTGAACCTGCCCTGCGTTCCTGCCTTTCCCGCCGCCCCACACGCCAGGGTGGACGCAAACTCTGCAGCCGCAGCGATTCTAGCCCAAGGCAGCCTTACGGTAGGTTCGCGTCGTGTAGACCAGCCCCCCCCCCCCCCCCGGGGGGCGTTCGAGGTGCAACGCCGCCAGCGACCCAGAATCGGTCGACCGTCGAGCAGCTTGACGTTTCAGGACGGGCTTACATCGGGAATGTCCCTCTACAGGAGGAGTATTCAACAGTGGTCAAAAACTGATGTGGTGACTATGTTGCGATTCCTGTCTGATCATTTGTGATTCTCTTTTGAGTAGTTGTAGCTTCAAGGGCTCCCACGAGGGCGCGAAGTTATTCGCGCTTCGCGCTTTGCGGTCCTCGTTCCTTCTCCCCCTCCTCCTCGTCCTCCTTTCCTCCCTTTGGGGGGGGCTGCGCGAGAGCGCGAAGTTATTCGCGCTTCGCGCTTCGCGGAGCGCGAAGCGCGAAGTTGGGAGCCCTTGTAGCTTTCGCTCCAAATTTGCCTGTGGGAAGACATCCCCGACCCGAGAGGAGGCCGACAGCTCAGGGTCGAACGGCGTCAGGCACCAAAGGCCGCGGTCGACACGGCGCGCACGCGCGGTGCGTACCTCGACTGTGGGTACACCTTGGGCGATGCTTAAGAAAACTTAAGTTTTCGGCCAGAGTCTCGATTATTCTTAGCGTTTCAATGTAAGTCCTAAGATTTTGATAGAAATTTTGGGTCTTGATTCAAGTTCCGAGACCATGAATTTCTTAACCCATGATTTCTTAACCATTTCGCGTGGTGTAGCCTTTGCATGCTTTCTGCTTCCTCGGCCCACAGGCTGGCTGGCATCCTGGCGCGTCCAAGGTGCCTGCGTCCTCGCACGCCATCCTGACGACTCGTTTGTACTGTCAAGGGCGCCCTCGAGGGCGCGAAGTTATTCGCGCTTCGCGCTTCGCGAGTCGGCTCCGTTCCTCCTCATCCTCCTCTTCTCCCCTGGGAGGCGGCGCGAGAGCGCGAAGTTATTCGCACTTCGCGCTTCGCGCAGCGCGAAGCGCGAAGTTGGGAGCCCTTGACTGTGGGCTGGATCTGTGCAGGAGGCGGGCTCTTTGCTGCGCCTTGCACCCGCGGCCTCGGACACGAATGGAGCGATTCCGAGTTGGCCCTTCTTTTTCTCGTCAGCTCTCCTTGCTCCCCAGCCCACGGGGCAGGCGTGTGCCGAGAGCCGGATGTTGCAAGCGGATCAGGTCTTATCATCGACCTGGCCCTCTCCCCCATCCCCACGGCGATGCTCGGCACAGTTGGGCGCGGGAGGAGGAGAAGAGGAGGAGGAGGAGGAGGAGGAGGAGGAGGAGGAGGAGGAGGAGGAGGAGGAGGATGAGAGGAGGAGGAGCAGGAGGCAGGAGCAGGAGGCCGGGCAAGAATCCAAGATCCCTGAGGTCCTGGGCGCCTTGAGGTCCATTGAGAGGTCCCTTGGGGAGGGGAGGAGGAGGGAGGAGGAGGAGGGAGGAGGAGGAGGAGCAGGAGGAGAGAGGAAGGAGGAGGAGGAGGAGGAGGCGGAGGAGGAGCGAGGAGGCGGAGGGAGGAGGAGGAGGAGGAGGAGGAGGAGGAGGACGAGAACGAGGACGAGGAGGAGGAGGAGGAGGAGGAGGAGGAGGAGGGGAGGAGGAGGAGGGAGTAGGAGGAGGAGGAGGAGGAGGAGAGGAGGAGAGGAGGCCCTCCCTCCCCTGCAGGAAGCCGAAGACCGCCGAGGGGCGGCCGCGGCCGCCGGCCAGACGGCCCCCTCTGGAGGCTCCGGCGCGCCGCCGCCGCGCCCGCCCTGCCCCCCCTTCGGTGGCCCTTCGGCGGCCCTTCGGCCCTCGGACGCTGCGGGCGGCCATCGGCGGCCCTTCGGCGGCCCTCCGGTTGGCCCTCGGACGCCATCGGCGGCCCATCGGCGGCCCTTCGGCGGCCCTGCGTGGCTCTCGGAGACGCCGCGGGCGGCCATCGGCGGCCTTCGGCGGCCCTTCGGAGGCGGCTCTCGGCTCCTCCCGCCCTGGGATCTGGGCGTCGCCCACGGTCGGGCCGAGGTATCTCGGATCGAGGTCGGGCTGGGGAGGGCACCCCGGTGTTCTTCGCGTTTGTCAGCTGTGCTTGTGCATCCCGGGGTGGGCCGGCTCGAGAAAGGCTGCAGACAGGCGGGGTCCAGGGGCCCGGTCGTGGTCTTGCAGCGATGCTGCATCGTTCCCCCCGCGACGTCGGATCTCGGGGCTCGCCTTCGCCTCCCTCCCTCCCTCCCTCCTTCCCATCACTTCCTTCTCCGTCCCATGCCTTCCTCCTCCCTCCCTCCCTCCTTCCCTCCTGAGGAGGGAGGGGGGGAGGGAGGAGGAAGGAGGGAGGAAGGAAGGAGGGAAGGGAAGAATGGAGGGAGGACCTCCCTCCATCCTTCCCTCCCTTCTTCTCCCTCCCTCCCTCCCTCCCCACCCCTCTCCCTCCCTCTCCTCCCGCCGCCCCCAGACATCCAGCAGGATGTCCGTGTCGGCCAGAGCGGCCCCAGAGGCCCCCGACGCCTGCCCCCCGGGGGCGGGGGGGGCTCTTTTGATCCCGGGTCTCCCAGGCTTGCGGGCCCCGGGGGGCCCGGGCAGCGGGCCCCAGGGGTCGGAGTCGAGGACGAGCGCCAGGATTGTGATCGGGGGGGAAAACAAAAGCACACACACAAGTAATCGCCGATCCCCCAGAAGATATGCACACACACAAGTAATCGTCGATCCCCCAGGACATGACATAAGGAAGCTGCGGGGAGTGGGGGGGAAGACAAAAGCCCAGAAGACGGGGGAAGCTGTGGGGAATCCTGCCAATTATCTGTGCGTGTTTGCTTGCGTGTGGCCCAGGGCCCCTTGGATCCTAGGAGCGAGGTATGAAGTTCGGGGCCGTCCGCGCCGACGTTGGCCCGCAGGCTGCCCGCGCAAGGCTCGCGCGGCAGCGCCCTCGTGCATCCACGGCGTGCCGCGCGGGCGGCCCGCGCAGGCCACCGCGCGAGGCCGCCACGCGTCTCGCGAGGGACCCGCTTCGTTCCGTCGCCCAAATCGTCGCACGTTTGGATCATCCTCCGCGGCCCCCCCCCCGCAGCCGCCCGCGGCGCCTCGTCAGAGCCCCGAATCATCAGGGGTAAATCGGGTCAGGGCTAACTCGGGTTCGTTTTTCGGGAGTCCGCAGCCGAGTTATCCCGGACGCGAGTTACCCTTGATATTTCGGGCGTCCAGAGCCCCGAATCATCAGGGGTAACTCGGGTCAGGGCTAACTCGGGTTCGTTTTTCGGGAACCCAAACCCGAGTTACCCCGGGCCCGAGTTACCCCGGATAACTCGGGCGTCCAACCTCGTCCATGCCAGCCGCTGGCGTGTTCAACCTGACCGCTGTGGAGCGGCCAGCAGATCTCGGGGACGCCTGCGCAGCGTAGCAGTTGCCTGCGGGCTTCCTTCGGCGGGGAGCCCCGGGGGGGAAGTCGGGGGGGGCGGGCCTTCTCAGAAGGCTCGGAAGGCCCCCGGCCTTCTGAGAAGTTTCCGGAGGCTTCTCCCGAGCATTTTCTTCGGGTGGAGGGCGACGGGTGAAATCTGAAATGCCGTTTCGATGGATTTTCGAGGTTTGAATCTGCACAAGGTGAACCACAAGACTCCTTGATTTTCGATGCTCGAGGTGCGAATGCCCATTATGGATTGATTTCACCCCGAGCCCTCCCCCCTACGGGAATTCTCGGCTCCCTCGAGGCAGAGACGGCTTCTCCGAGGGCACGAGTGCTTCCGAGAGGCCCCGCCGCCTCCTCAGAAGGCCTGGCCCCCTCTCGCTGATGAGCGCGTTTTCCACCACCACCACCACCATAAGTTGGATGGGGCGAAGGGGGAGGAGGAGGAGGAGGAGGAGGAGGAGGAGGAGGAGGAGGAGGAGAGGAGGAGGAGGAGGAGGAGGAGGAGGAGGAGGAGCGAGGAGAGAGGAGGAGGAGGAGGAGGAGAGGAGGAGGAGGAGGAGGAGGAGGAGGAGGACCCCCTCCCCTCCAACTCATGGGTGTGGTGGTGGAAGACAGGCCCAGCATTGAGGGCCTCCAGTGGCCGGACATGGCAACAAATGGACCGCTATATCTGCGTCACCCCAACATGCTAATACTGTGTGTGCGTCGCCTCCGCAGGGGCGACGCGCGCACCGAAAACTCTTACAGTATATGCGGCGTGGCGGGCGCTTTCTGGCCACACCGCTCGGGAAACGATCTACTACAAGATGGAATACTACATGTTCGGGTCAGACGGGCGCCTCCAAGGGGGACATACCGCCAACCCGTATGATAAGGATGGATGATAAGGATGGGCAACCTGCCCAAGGGTACCCTTGCATCCTTGCCTTTTCGGCCCATCCTTAGCGACTGTCGCTGGCCAACCTCGTTCGGACAACGTTATAACATGGGCCTCCGAGGCCCTCCCATCCTTACCGCGCATCCTTATGATACGGGTTGACTGTATAGTACTAGTATGTCTCTGTGCGTCCCACCACAATTTCGTCGCAGTCCCGGATCCCTGCCAATCCTCAAACGGCCGCCCGCAGGCATCGTCAGC
>CAUYUJ010011117.1:0-24670 GCA_963575745.1 Prorocentrum cordatum
CCACGCACAGCCCATCACTCGCCGCCGCTCGGACCTCCACTCCTCGTGTATTTCCCGATGTCGTGCGTGGTTGTGTTCGCCCCCCCCCCTCGCTGCCACCCCCGAGTGTGGGGGGGGGGTCGACGCCGGGGCCTCGGCAGGCCGCGGCTCGGGGCGCCCGCGCGGCCGCGCGCCCGCCGGGGGCCCCCGGAGGCCGGGCTCATCGAGCGGAGGTCGCGGAGCGCTCCCCGCCCTCGGGGCGCGGGCACGGACAGAAGGAGCGCAGCCGAGGCCAGTCCACGAGGGGATTCCCCTCTTCGACTCCTGGGGAGGCGCATGGAAGAGGAACAACAAATGACGGGCCTGTTTTCCAAAACCACCACCATAAGTTTGAGGGGGGAAGGAGGTGGAGGACCTGTGGTAGCACACCGAGTTCTGGCATCTAGATGCTTCAGAAGAGCGCGCCTGCGCTCCTGATGACGTTATTCCGACTGCTGTGCCGAACAGCTCTGTAGCTCTGCAGCTCGGGCTACATCAAGAAGCGCATCGTTGTCTCTAAAAAAAGAAGCAGAGTACGAATAGTTTTTCGGACCGAGCTGTGGTAGCACACTGACACGGGCAAAAGGAGTGCAGCCGAGGCCAGTCCACGAGGGGAGTCCCTTCTTCGACTCCCGGGGCGGGGCATGGAAGCAGAACAACAAATGAGGGTCCTGTTTTCCACCACCACCACCATAAGTTGGAGGGGGGAAGGAGATGGAGGACGAGAAGGAGGAAGAAAAGGAGATGGAGGAGGAGGAGGACCCCCTCCCCCTCCAACTTCTGGTGGTGGTGGTGGTGGTGGAAAACGGGCCCACCAACAAAAATGCCATAAACATAAACTGTTGCCGTTCCGCGCGATTCCTCGGGTCTGCGCTGGACACCCCTTCCTGACGCGCGGGGCGCGCCAGGGGTGGCGCTGGAGGCGCCGCCGAGGGGGAATCCAGCGCGGATCCACGAAATCCGCGCGGAGCGCCCAAAGTTTTTGCTTATGGCGTTGTTTCTTCTTCGGCTCCTGGGGAGGGGAACGGCGACTTGGAATCGGCGGCACATCGTCGATATACCTAGACCTCCAGCGCGTCGAACAAAAAACAAAGTTGGAGGTCCTTCACCGCTCTTTCTGCCTTTTTTCGCGGGCACTCGCCTGGCCGCGGAGCTGTCAAAACCAACATGCAGGGTGCCCAGAGGGGGTCGAGACTACAGTGGAGGCCAGTCCACAAGAGTCCTTCCACAGGAACCCCAGCCTTGAGACCCCAGGACCCCCATTGATGTCTGGCGTGGGAACATCACGCTTTCCGTCGCATTGACAATCGAGACCCAAGAAACCAAGGGCACCCTGGAGGCAGGCAAGGTCTTTTTTGGCATGGGTTTCCACTGTACACGGGTACGGAACCAATGAAGACTGTGCCCACAAGGAGGCGTTGTCCAAAACCGACCGCGGTCGCGATTTGGCAGGCGACTTGCCAGCGACACAGACAGGGAATCCGGTTCAAAATGAACAGGGACAACAGTCGGTCGCCGTATCATTTCTGTCCGTATCACGTCAATGGTACTGGGCATGGGGATCTCGACCCTTTTTCCAGGTTTCGCGCTTCATCCCGAATCGTGTTCTCAAGGCCTGCAGGAAGCTGGGGCGGAACCCGCCAGCGGATCCGAATCCTTTCGGATTTCGATGGGTTTGGGCGTCCTCGCCTTTTCGGTTTCCCGACGCTCCAAGACATCCCAAGAGGCCTCCGAGATCGCCCCAAGATGGCCCAAGAGGCCCCCAAGAGGGCCCAAGGACGGCCCCGAGAGGGGCCCAAGAGGGGGAGCACGAACCACCAATCCGAGCCGTCCGCCCCAAGAGGCCCCCAGGCGGCCCCAAGAGGCCCCCAAGAGAGCCCAGGAGGCCCCCTGGAGGCCGCACGAGGCCTCGAAAAGACCCCAAATGAGCCCCCCAAACGGCCCCATAGAGGGCGCACGAGACCACGAACGCCCAAACAAACCCGCCTGCGACGGCACAAACCATACGGGCCGGCGGAATGAGCGAAGCGATGCGCCGCCCCACCCGGTACGGCGTGTGAGATCCACAGCATGGTCTTCGATAGTGCTTTGCGTAAGTCTTCTCTCCGGCGCGCTTTTCATACCTACCCCTGTCTCTGAGCCCTCGCAGCCCCTCCCAGGGTCCTCCCCGCACATTGCTCATTCCGCCGGCCCGGGGGGCCCTGGCTGCGGCCGGGCCGGGGCGCCTTCTGGCCGCCATTTCCGTCCAAAGACGGTACCCCTTTCACGTGCTAGCCTTCCAGGCGCCGCCAAGCGCTCTCAGAGACTTCTCCAGGAGCCAACTGGACCGGCTTTTCGGGCCTCCTGAAGCTCTCCTGGGCTCATTTTCACAATCCTTCAGGCCACTTTGAGCCGTTTCAGATGCCTTTCCACCTCTTTTCGAGCCACATGCACCAGAACACCCAACACGCAAAAAACAGCGTAAAACACATAAGATGTGTATGTTTCTGGCCTTCTCGCACTTCTCCTTGCGCCTCTCTCGGAACTCCCGTGCATCTCCGCTGGCTTTTGCGGCCATCTTAGAACCCAGGCATGCTCTCTACGACCATCCTTACAGCCTCTCGGACGCATCTTGGGCCGTCTGGTCGCCTTGTTGGCACTGTATTTCGCCCATCGGGGGCGTCCCCTCAGAGCCTCCAGGGGCTCTTCCAGGAGCCGCAAACAATCCCGGACTGTTGTTTTCCCCTTCCTGTTTTCATCGTTCACCCCAATTCTCCGCAATTGACCCATTCCGGCTCCATTTTGGGCCCCTCCAGAGGTCCCCCTGGAACGAACCCGACGGTTTCTGTTGTGCTTCTCCAGCCTCTCTGCAGACGTCCTAGCTTCAGGGTCATTTGAAAGACACTCCTCGGCGCGCTTTCTGGGACGAACCCGACGGTTTGTTTCAGCTCCTCCAGCCTCTCTGCGGCCGTCCTGGCCTCAGGGTCATGCGACACAGAGTTCGCTGCTTGCATTTCCTCCAGCATCTCTGCGGCCGCCCTGGGCTCAGGGTCATATGACAGAAAGCTCGCTGAGGAGCCCAATGTCCACTCCATAGAGCCACACGAGGCCTCCAAGTGGAAGCACCAGCACCAGCACCAGAACGTCTCCTACTCGCGCGCGCGGAGCGGCCGCCGCTCTCAGTCTCGAGGATCCAAAAATGGTGTGGCGGTGGTGCATGCACCCTCAGGGGCGTTCCATTGCGTAAGAGATGGCGACGCCCCTCGAGATGACTCCCCCTGGGCGCTGCCCGACTCACCGACCGGCGCGAAAGACTGCAACGCTTGGCGGCGCGCACAAGGGGGTGGGGGGAGGGGGGAGGGCTTCTTAGGGGTGTTTTAAGAAGCCCCCCCCCCCTCCCCCCACCCCCCTCTGCGCGTGGCCAAAACACCCAAATCCGATGCCTCGAATGTTTCCCATGCGGGGTCTCCGCAACGCTCGACCATTCCCTGGAGACCCCGGCCCCTCGCCCCAAGCCGGACCGCCGACGGCCCCGTGGCCGTGCGCGGGCCCCCAGGAGGCCGAAGACGGCGAACAAAGCACTGCCTTATTTGTTGGACGACGCGTTGGAGGTATGGAATCGCGGGACCTGGTGGATCTTCCAGCCATCTGTGTATATATATATATATATATAAATATATATGTATGTATACATATGTATATATATAGTCATATCGGGCCAAAGAAGGCGGGTCGACGCGGCCACCCACAGAGCGCTCTCGACGAGGCGCAACCGCCAGAAGGCATCCCGAGGCTGGGAATCCGCCGAGAACCGACGAAAACGCCCGGAGACCCAGAACTTCGAATCCAAGGGCTCCCAACTTCGCGCTTCGCGCTGCGCGAAGCGCGAAGTGCGAATAACTTTGCGCTCTCGCGCCGCCTCCCAGGGATGAAGAGCAGGATGAAGAGGAATCGGAGCCGAACCGCGAAGCGCGAATAACTTCGCGCCCTCGAGGGTGCCCTTAAGACCCAGAACTTCGAATCTCGAACCCCGTTTCCCTGCCCTATCCACACCTGTTGCCCGTGGCCGACCCCGAGAACCCCCGCCAAGGTCCGCGAGTCTTGGCAAACCGTAGGATCCCGCGCCCTCGCCCGGGTCAGTGCGCCTCTGGCCCTGCAGGACCCTGTATTCTGCGGCGAGCGAGGGGGGACATGAAACGGGGCAGGCCTTCTCAGAAGGCGGCGGGACTTCTCGGAAGCCATCGCGCCTTCTGAGAACGTTGTTTCTGTCTTCGGGTTGAAGCTTAAAACACTCCTCAGAAGGCCGTGGGACTTCCGAGCCTTCTGAGAAGTCCCGCCCCTTCTCACCTCCTCCGAGGTCCTCCCCTCACTCGCCGCCGACGCATGATCTGACGCTCTGGCTGACCTCCGTGTGCACTGACCCCCGTCTCAGGGGTCCCGATACGCTATCAGGGAACCAGACAATTACAGAAACATAACAACTCGGAGGTCCTCGCGGCTTTCTCGGCTCGGCGCTGGACCCCCCTCCCTGGCGCGCGGAAAGCGCTGGGGGCGCGTCGCCGGAGGCGCCGCCCGGAGACCTCCGAGCTGTTTTATGTTTATGCCATTCTTCGTCCCCCTGGCTGCGCAGAGGGTGCGCCTGGGGGCCGCCCCCAAGTCGGATCCGCGATCGACATGCATCGGACCGGCGGACATCGGCGGCCGAGCCGGGCAGAGTCGCATCGGCGGACCTCGGCAGGCTGGTCGGCCTCCATGAAAGAAGCGGACTACCCACCAGACCACCCCAAGCCAACCCGAAGGCCCGAATTTCGGGTTGGGGGGGGGGGGGCGGGTTCCATGTGTTTTCTCGATGTTCCCCGACCCCCCCCCACTGGAAAATGGAGGGCAAATGGAGGCCCTCGGCTTGGGTTGGGGCGGCTTGGTGGGTGGTGAGAAGCGGCGCCCCGATCGGAGTCTCGAGTCGAATCTCGAATCGGCATCGAGAGCCCCTCGAAGCCGAATCGGCTCGAATCGGCGAAAACCCAGGGCGAGCCCCGCACATCGGGAGCGGCCAAGAGGGGGGTGTCCAAGAGGGGGGGGTGCAAATCGTGACCAGCGGCATGTGCGCGGCCCACCGGGGGGGCGAGGGACGTAACGAAATAAGAAGAGGCGACATGAAATCTGGGGAAATATCATGGCCCCCGCCATGATATCCACCCCCCCCTAGTCACCACCCCCCTCTTTGGCGCCCCTGGGCAGAGCCGCGCGCGCGCGCGCCTCGGGGTCCCCGGGCGCGAGCCGCCGGCGGCTGCGCAGCGTCATGGCCACGGGGCCCGCGTGCGGCGGGGCGGCGCAGACGGGCGCGCTCGGCGGCCCCGCCTCTCGCGGCGCCTCGTCGTATCCTCGTCGTGGTCGTGGTCACCGCGGTCGTCGCGGTGGTCGTCGTCGTGGCCCTCGTCGTCGTCGTCGTCGCCGCCAACGTCGTCTTCAACGTCCTCGTCGCCACTTCGGTGCTCTTGGTGGTGGTCGTCGTGGTGGTCGTCGTGGTCGTCCGCAGCGTCGCGGTCGTATTCGTCGTTATGCTGCGTCGTCGTGGTGGTGGCCGCCGTCGCCGTCGCCGTCAGCGTCGGCGTGGTACACTGAGATCCGACGCGGAGATCCCAATAAGCGCATCTCATAAAGTGTCACGCTTCGCTCAAGAAGTCTGTCGACGAGCCCCGCGGCAACTACGGCCAGCGCGCATGGCGTTGCTACGCCCGCTCCCTGGCGTGCTACTCGCGGCGCCTGCTGGCATTTGGGGTGCCCACGTACCACACTGGCAATATCGCGGTAACATGTTAGCCGTAGTGCGAATGAATCTGAGCGTGGGTGATCTGGATGTGAGCGAGATGAGTGCGAGTGGATCAGGGTACGATTGCGCCTGCGAGTGAACGAGTCTGGATATAATTAGAGTGAGTACGAGTGGGTCTAAGTATGAGCGAGCCTGAGTGCGAGCGAGACTACGCGCGAGTGGGCCTTAGTGTGAGTGAGTCTGAGTGTGGGTGAATCTGACTCTGAGTGTGATGTGTACAGATCTGAATCTGAGTGAACCTGGGTGCGAGGTAGTCTGAGCACGATGAGTCTTAGGGCTGGTGAGTCTGTGTGAATGAGTCTGAGTGTGAGTAGGCCTGGGTTTTAGTGATCTCTGAACTCTAGCGGAAAAATACGCGCGATGAATGTGGCGAGTGAATATGAGTGAGGACGATGTGCTGATGAATGAGGACGAGGTGCTAGTGGGTCCGAGTGCGGAAAACATGGGAAGGACGTGAGTCTGTGAGTGAGGGGCGAACATGTCCAGCGAGAAATCTGGGGAGGCAGAAGCAGGCACACCGCCCGAGACATCCCCACGATCTGGAGGCGAATGCTGGCCTGCCCCCGCCTTGGGCGGCACTCCCCTGGAGTGCCCGCAAAGCCGCGCCTGCTACATCGCAGGGGACAACAGGGGACCACACACAGCACCATCCGGGGGACATGAGCAAGCAAACCGCCCAAAGCACCCCCCAAACATCTGGGCGCGAATCCTGGAGTGCCCCCACCCCGGGCGGCTCCTCCTATGGGCGCCCAAGTGCCACGCCTGCTAGAGTGGGATGAAGAACCACTTGGCCACCCAAAGAAGCCTGGGGGAAAACAACGAGCAACCCACCTGAGACATCCTTGCAATCCGCTCCAAAAGCAGAGGATGGCGAGCATGCAATCAAGCAAACTGCTTCAGTTTGGACGCCAAGGGGCCCGTGTCATACCCCTTGGCGGCTCACTCTTAGGATGCTGAAGCCAGCGCCTCGCCTGAGATATCCGCAGAATCTGCTCCGAAATCTAAGGGTGCTGAGCATGCAAACAGGCAAACCGCCTGAGACATCCCACGGTCTTGACGCCAACTGGCCCGTGTCATACCCCCCGGCGGCTCCCCCGTTGGGGTGCTCGCACCAGCGCCTCGCCTGAGACGTCCTCGACGTCTGTGTGCGTGAATCATCATGGGCGTGTGTGCAGGAGTGACGGAGTGATGCGACGGAGTCTACGTGGCATGAAAAGTGGGTCTACGTAAGAGTGAGTCTGAGGGGAGAAGTGATGCGACTGAGTCTGAGTGCGAGTGAATCTGAGTATGGGTAATTATGAGTGTGACGTGGTCTGAGTCTGAGTGGGTCTGCACATGAATATGCCTGAATGTGTGAATGGGTATGAGCACGGGTGGTTTTGAACATGAGTGGATTTGAATGAGGAGCTGACGCGACTGAACCAGAATGGGGGGAGTGAGTCTGTCTGTGTGTGAGTGAATCTGAACATGAATGACTCTGCATATGAGCGATTATGAGTGCGAGTAAGGCTGAGATTGAAGAGGAGGAGGAAACAGGAGGAGCAGGGGAACAAAAACGATGTGTTCGTGTGTGTGTGTGTGCAGTCTAAGTGTGAGTGTGGGCTTGAGTGGCCTGGCTGTATCTGAGTGTGTGCGGCCTGACTGTGGAACTGATTCTGAGTCTGAATGAGTCCGAGCGGGACCTTCGGCTCAACATGTCCGGGGGTGGCAGAGTCTGAGTATGAGAAAAGCAGGAGTGCGAGTCTGAACGTGAGAACGTCGACAACCGCAAACAAAAAACGATTACTCCGACGGAAGGATCCCGCATGATAGTCCTTTGGGCGAATCTGGAAAAAAACCCTCACCGTCGTCCTCGTGGTTGGTGAGGCGTCCTGGCTGTCTCTTCTGCGTATATTTCTTCTCGCCCTGGCGCGGCCCCCCCCCCGCTCCCTACGTTGCCCCCGACCCAGAGGAGGCGCACAGGGGTGCGTCCCAGTGGATACGTGCCGAACACGACCCGGAGGAAACACACAGGGTGCGTCCCAGTGGATACGTGCGGGGCACGACCCAGAGGAAGCGCACAGGGGTGCGTCCCAGTGGATACGTGCCGGGAATAGCGCTCTGGGAACACGACGAACACAAAATGGCCTACCGCTGGCTCCCGACATTCAGAATGTGGCCCGGGAGTGGTGTTCTGGAAACACGAAAACACGAAGTGGCCTACAGTTGGCTCCGGGCATTCAAAATGTGGCCCGGGAATGGTGTTGTGGGAGCGCGAAAAACACGAAGTGGCCTACAGTTGGCTCTGGGCATTCAAACAGTGACCTGGGAATGGCGTTCTGGCAGCGCGAGAGCCCAAAAGTGGGGACAGGTACAGGAATTGGATGACCCGCTCGGATTAGTAACACGATCCGCGGGCCCCATAGGGAAGGGGGCTCCCGCTTGAGACTTCCTCGGATTAGTACGGGCATTCAAAATGTGGCATGGGAATGGCGTTCTGGCAGCGCGAGGGCCCAAAAGTGGCGACAGTTACAAGAATTTGAAGACCCGCTCGGATTAGTAACATGATCCGCGGCTTCCTCGGATTAGTAACATGATCCGCGGGCCTCATAGGGAAGGGGGCTCCCGCTTGAGACTTCCTCGCAATTCCCTCACAGAAGAAGCCCAAGGCGAGTGAGTGAATGAGTGAGTGAGTGACTGACTGACTGGTGATGATGATGATGTTCATCACACTCTCTGACGCGCACACTCATCATCATCATCATCATCATCATCATCATCATCATCATCATCATCACCACCACCACCACCACCACCACCACCACCATCATCATCATCATCATCATCATCATCATCATCATCATCATCATCATCATCATCAGCATCAACATCATCATCATCATCATCATCATCATCATCATCATAATCATCATATGTGAGTTCATGAGCGTGTGAGTGAGTGAGAACTGATGAGTCGGTGAGTGAGTGAGTGACTGAGTGAGTGAGCTAGTGAGTAAGCCAGCGCACGAAAACAGAAGAGGAGAGGGGGTGAGGTGAGGAGGTTCCTGCGCGGGGTGTCCAGAGAAAACAAGAACCCAACTTTGGATGTGGGGAAGAAAACCAAGCAGGTCATGCGTAAACCAAGAATGTCTCGAGCCCCAGGACAAGGGCAATCAATGGTACTACACATGTGACACACATAGGACTCGAGCCCCCGGAGGCATCCTGGAACCTCCAGGGGCTTCTTGTAGACCACTGGGGCCTCCTGGGGCCTCCTGGGGCATCCTGAGGCTTGGTGCCTCCCGTGGCCTCCTGGTGCCTCCTGGTCAGCCCAGGAGGTCTACTGGGGCCTCCTGGAATCGCCTGGGGCCTCCTGGGGTTTCTTCGGATTCCTGGAGCCTCCTGGGGCCTCCAGGTGCACAGTGGGGCCTCCTGGACCCTCCTGGGGCCTCCTGGAGCGTCTTGGGGCCTCACGCGGCCTCCCGGGGACTCCTGGGGTTTCCTGGGACCTCCTGGGGCCTCCTGGAATCTCGTGGCCCTCCTCCTGGGGCCCTGCTGGTTCCCTACCCGAAACAAGCAAACCGCCATTCCCACAAGCTGGGGCCCTTTGGAGTACTGAAACGAGCGCCTCTCCTGAGACCTCCTCGCAAACTGCTCCGAAAGCGAAGGAGATTGCGCAACCCAAAAGGCAAATCGCCCGCGACACTTCCACAATCTGGGCGCGAACGGGCGCCGCCCCCCTTGGGAGTGCTGAAACCAGCGCCTCGCCTTGGAAATCCTCAAAATCTGTTCTGAAAGGGAAATACGTTGGGCAACCAAATAGGCAAATCGCCTGAGACATCCCCACAATCAGGGCGCGAACGGGCCCGTGTCCTACCCCCCTACTGCCACCACCTTGGGAGTGCTGGAACGAGCGCCTCGTCTGAGACATCTTCACAACCTGCTCTTAAGTCGTTATCATGGTAATACTGATCAGCATCATAATCATCATCAGCATCATCCTCCTCCTCCTCCTCCTCATCATCATCATCAGCATCGTCATCATCATCATCATCATCATCACCATCATCATAATCAACATCATAGTCATCAGCATCATTATCATCACAATCATAATCATGTTCATCAGCAGCATCAGCATCAGCATCGTCTGCATCATCATAATAATCGTCATCATCAACACCATCAACATGATGACATCATCATCAGCATCATCATCATCAGCATCACCATCGTCATCGTCATCATCATCATTATCATCATCGTCATCATCAGTATTATCATCAGCGTCATCATCATGGTCATCGCCATCATCAGCATCGTCGTCATAATCATCATCAGTATCGTCATCCTCATCATCAGATTCATCATCGTCGGCATCATCAGCAGCATCATCCTCATCAGCATCCGCAACAGCATTCTCGTCATACTAAGCATCATCATGGTCCTCGTCACCGCCACCATCACCATCACCAACACCAGCATTACTATCATCATCAGTATAATCATCACCACCTTCGCCTTCCTCCTCCTCATCATCATCAGCCTCATCATCCCCATCATCATCATCATCATCATCATCATCAGCATCATCATCATCATCATCATCATCATCATCATCATCATCATCATCATCATCATCATTATTGCAATCATTAGCAGCATCATCATCAGCAGCATCATCACCATCGCCATCATCATACTTGTCACCATTGTCATCCTCATCATCTTCCTCCCTTGCCTCATCATCCTCATCATTATCATCCTCATTCTCATCAGCATCCTCATCAGCATCACCATCATCACCATCACCATCAGCATAAACATCATGATCATCGTTTATCACGCTCATCATGCTCATCATGCTCATCATCAGCAGCAGCAGACTCATCCACATCTTCACCATCATATTTCGTGAGGGAGGGGAGGAGGAGGGAGGTGTGAGGTGAGGAGTCAGCGCGATCGTATGAATAACAATAAACTCATCCTTAGGACACGGGGAACAAGAACCACATCTTATGAGAAGTAGCAAAAAGTCAACATGGCAAACAATTGCGACCTGTACCCTAGACCTTGCTTCCCTGCGGCATTTCTCGCCCCGATCAATCTGCATGCGGCACTTGTCGATCCAGGTGGGTCTGTGACGGCCCTGGGGCGCGAACATGGGCGGAAACGCCCGCATCCCAGACACACGATGCCCTGATCTGTCCACCACGGGGTCCCCAGAAACCCCGATCCTTTTCCAGGGACCGGTTTTTCATTCTGCGCAGTTTCGACGCTAACTTACCAGCCTGGAGCATATCCCTATCCCTGTGCTGGGCATCTCCTCATCACGATGCCAATCTTAGGGACTCCCTTCTTTTTTGAGGGCGCATCCCTAAGACTGTCATCGCCTTTGGGCGTGTCAATCTCAGGGATAGGGATAAGTTCGAGGCTGGCAACCAACGGGGCCCAGTGGGGCGGGGCCGGGCGTGCAGCGGGGAGGGGGAAGGGGGAGGGGGAGGAGGAGGAGGAGGAGGAGGAGGAGGAGGAGGAGGAGGAGGAGGAGGAGGAGGAGGAAGAGGAGGAGGAGGACAAGCCGCACGTTCCGTGCTCCACCGAGGCCCTCCGCCACGACGCGGGCTGGCGCGACGGGGGCCGGAAATTCCATCGGGCGGGGTGCTGCCGGCCGAGCCGATCGGGGCAGCCGCACGCGTTGGGCCAACACTTTTTTGATCCTCGGGGACACTCGACCAGACCAGAACGTGGCTGGCCCCGCTTCGGCTTGACCTCCACGACCTACCCTTAGGTCGGGCATGTCCCCAATACAGGCGCATTTTGGAGCAAAAGTTAGAACTACCAAAAACATCGCTTTGATTCGCGGGTCGAGAGCGCACCTCTTCCGGTCGAAGCTGAGCGGGCCGCGCGAAGCTTGAATCAGGCAGAGATGGGGGAGGAAGAGGGGGGCGCAGCCTCAGAACGCAGCGTGCTGGGCCAGCACACGCTCTGAGGATCGCCGGATGCCTGGGACTACATGGCCCGGATCTTAGGATTCCGTCGGGCACGTCCCTCGACAGGAGCAAAATCGCAGGATAGTAGTCCACACATGGTCCGGGGACGAGTGTTTGAGTATTTTCGTTGGCTGTTCCTGAATCTGGCTGGGCTGTTTCTGGTTCTCGTCCACCAATCCGCCTGTAGGGGGGGACACGCCCGACCTGCTCGTATTACCAGCGTCGAACGTTATGTATCTCTAAGATTGACACGCCCAAAGGCGACGACAATCTTAGGGATGCGCCCTCAGAAAACAAGGGAGCCCCTGAGACTGGCATCGTGGTGAGGAGCTGCCCAGCACAGGGACAGGGACATGCTCCAGGCTGGTAATCGTCCTCCTCCTCCTCCTCCTCCTCCGCCTCCTCGGCCTCCTCGGCCTCCTCCTCGGCCTCCTCGGCCTCCTCGGCCTCGGAGGCCGAGGGGGAGGAGGAGGAGGCCTCGGAGGCCGAGGAGGAGGAGGACGAGGCCGAGGAGGCCGAGGGAGCGTCGTGGTCGTCGTCGTCGCCGCTGTGGCCGTCGGAGCCGCCGCCGGCGGCCTGCGGCGCCACGCCGATGGCGCCCAGCGCGGGGGCCACCGCGCCCCGGAGCCAGCGCAGGAACGGGCCGTCCTGGCCGGCCGAGCGCGGGGCCGCCCGCACGGAGCTTTGTGCGGTCGGCCGCGGGCCCCCTGTTGCTGGCCATCGCTCGGACGTCCATTCCCTGAGTTTTTGTTCGGTTTCGTGCGTGGATTTTTTTCGCCAAGTGAGCAAGGATGCTCCTCGAGGGTCCTCGCCGAGAAAAAAAGTGCACACGTCCGAGCGATGCCAGGGGCGCGGGGCCGCCCGCACGGAACCTGTGCGGTCGACCGCGGACCCCCTGTTGCTGTGAAGGCGGGCCTGTCCTCCCACTAACCAGCCTCGAACATATCTCTATCCCCAAGATGGGCGAGCAAAAAGCGAGGACAATTCAGGGATAGGCCCTCAGAAACTGAGGGAATCCTTAAGATCGACATCGAGGTGAGATGATGTCAAACATAGGGATAGGGATATGTTTCAAACTGGTAACCCAGAGGGGGATGTTGGGAGAAACATAGGACAGATAGATGGACAAACAATGCACCGACATGGGCAAGCAAATCTCCAAACATCCTCCCTGGACTATCTTGTTGACTATGCTTGAAGATTCTCCTCCTGTATATGGGGGACAGGCCCGACTTCATGTTATTGGCGGCGTGCACAAAGGAGTGAGGGTCGGAAGCTGGGCGAGGGCTGCTAAAACCGTGGCTGCTAAAACGGCCCTCCCGAAGAAAAAAAACAACTTCCCAGAATGAGGCTCGGCACGCGAAACAATCAACGGGCTTCTTCCCGGAAGGACGAAGACAACTTCCCTGAGGTCGATTTTCGCAGCCACGAATTTAGCAGCCCTTGCCCGGCTTCCGAGAGGGGGGAGGGGGAAGGCTTCTCGGGAGGAGGCTGCTCCTTATAGAGGGCGCGGGCCGTGCATCTGCAGAGCAGGCCTGCGTCTTCCGAGGAGCAGCCTCCTCCTAAGCAGCCGCTTCCCCTCCTACGACCCCCCCCCCATCCTGCGCTGGGCGGACCCTTGCTGCCCACTGTCACTGGCGGTCTTCAGACGGTGTTCGGCGGTCTTCGGCGCTCTCTGGCGGTGTCCAGCGGTCTTCGGCGCGAAAGCTGGACGGCTGCATCCAGCAAGAGATTCACGATCGAACACCTCACAGAAAAATCTTCGCGAGACCAAGCCAGTGATTGAGCAGGGACCGACCGTCCCGGCAATCCTACAGGCCTACCACGAAATGTTCTCAGAACCCAAAAATGTCATGATATCAAAATCTATGTTTTTAGAATCCAAGCCCGATGTGGTCAAACAAGACAGCCCCAGCCAGAAAGGTTCTGAGAACACTTCGTGGAAACCAAAGAAAAGTCCGATTAGAACATCGTTCGGTAGGCCCACAAACGAGCGAGGACGCTCCGCCACTGCTTGAAGTGAGACGGAACCAGGCCCAGACATCCAACGTTCGGAACACATTCAAGTGTGGCCGTGGAGCAATCACGACGAGGCGTCCCCGAGGTTCCCGGCCTCGGGGTGAATTGGTTGGAGCTTGCGCCGCGCGTGGTCGCGCGTGCCCGCTGCTGCACTCCGGCGGTGCGCATATGGCACGCCCCTGGGGGCTGCCACGTCGACCAGGCTGGGAGGAAGAGGGAGGGGGAGGGAAGAGGAGGGGGAAGAGGGAGGGATGGGGGGAGAAGGGGAAGAGGAGGAGGAAGGAGGAGGAGGGAGAAGGAGGAGGAGGGATGGGGGGAGGGGAAGAGGATGGGAGGAGGAGGAGGAGGAGGAGGAGGAGGAGGAGGAGGAGGAGGAGGAGGAGGAGGAGGAGGGGAAGAGGGGGGGAAGGGAGGAGGAGGGGGAGGGCGTCCTGGGTCGGTGCCCGGGTCGTCCCGAGAGGCCGCCAGAGGTCTGAGCCGTGGCCCGGAAAAGACCACGAGGGGCTCGGCCAACAGTCCGGACCTCCGACGCGCTGACAGAGTCAAGGCTCGGGCCGGACGAGAGGGGGTACGAACTCTGCTGCATGCAGCCGGTTTCGGCCTCACCGAGGGGCCCATTCCTCGATACATAGCCGCCCCCGGCGCCGGGAGGCGCCGGGAAAATCAGCTACGTGAGCTGATTCTCACCCCCCCCCTTTGCTATCCCCTCCTTTCGCCCAACCCGAAAAGCGGACACGTTTTTTGGTGTTTTGGGGTTGCGGGATGGGCCCCGGGACCGTCCAGAAACCGAGTCGGGACGACAAAAAGAAGCTGGCCCCCGGGAAGGGGTCGAGACTTCCGAACGACCCCAAGACATCGCATCTCTGGGGACAAATCTGAGCATCGTTTAACCAACCTCCAGCGGCGTGGCCTGGGCCCCACTGGCCGATTTACCCGCGTAGTTTGGGATACAGGCCACTGCCTTCGGGTTTCAAAGGGTGTACCCCCAACTGGGGTGGTAATTTGGTGGGCGTCTCGAAGGGGATGAGAATCGGGATGGGGGTCGGATGAAGGATACTTAGGTTCTGGAAGACCTATCGGCCACCACGGCCGTTCCAGCGCGCCCCCAGGGCGCTCCGAGAACGCTCTGAGAACGCTCTCGGCCCGGTCCTGCAGCAGGGCCCGGCCCAAGGCAGGCCTGTGCTGGACCGACTTTCGGGGCCCACCAAAGGGGGGGGGGGACCCGGAGGGGGGGGGAGCTCGATCCGCTGGTGCATCGAATTTCCGAAACACGATGCCCCCCGCGCGCCCCGATTGTCGACGCCTTCGTATTTGCATCGTTTTGCTGCGGCTCGATGCGCCAACGGACCGAACTCACCCCCCCCTGTGCCCCCCCCCCTTGCGAGGTCCCGAGACTTGCGAAGTCGGATCGGATCGGGAACGGACTGGACCGCGCCCCCCGAGATCGGACAACTGGGCAGAAATGGAGCACCGCGACAAATCACGACGGACCCATCTGCAAAGGTTCCCGGGCCTGAAACTGGGCGACAACGCCCGGCTCGAAAACCTGGAAACATTTTTCTATGGAATCTGGTAGGTTTAGTTGCATGGGGAAGAGGGGAGGTGGGGTGACGAGGCCCGCAAGGAAACCTGGGCTACAAGCAAGTTTGGACTCACTTGCGCGCATTTTCGGCCCAGCGCCGTTCGAAAAAGTCGCGGGAAAGGGGGGAAGGGGGTCTTCTTTTTGGGGAGGGGCCCGCTCGGAATGAAAATGATAAACATGTTTCAACACTTGAGAAGACTGAAGCATAATCTTACTCTGGAGGGTCCAGATTGAAATACTGAACAATTCAAAGAATAATTGTTCTGGAGTGTCCAAATTGAACGGTTGAATGATCTTGCTGTCAATTGGGAGATGATCTTTCAATCCAAAAAATCTGGACTGAACGAAGGAATGATTGAAAAATATGTCAACCCGGAACGCCCAGATCTTCCAGCACACATATTTCAAGACAAAACGCCCGCATGGAAAAATCTTTCAACCTTTCAATATGGCCCTCTCTCCTGATCAATGAAAGATTGAACGAAATTCCATCAACATCAAATCTCTCACTCCAGACCCTCCGGATTGAACGATCGATCAATCTCTCATGCAGGGACATCTAGATTGAACACATGATTCAATATTGCAATCTTTCATTCGGCGCACACGGACACACACCATCGAATCTATTAACATGCAGATTGCCCAGTGTTCCAATCCACGCCCGCTCCATCTCTCATTATTTTCGATCTTCCTGTTCATCTATCTTGATCCCTGCCCAGGCCCCCCTGCGAGAAGCAACTGGGGGGGGGAAAGGCCACGCAGGCACCCTGGCCAGAATCTGAACACAACCGCGCTCCAGGACCTTGGGGACAGAACGTAGCAAGAAAACAAACGCCATAAACCTGAATCTAGACTTTGGGCACTCCGCGCAGATTTCTTCACAACCGCGCTCCAGTACCTCAGGGACTAGAGGCCTCCTAGATGGGGTCCGAGTAGATGGGGTCGAAGGATCGCGCCGCATCGCAAATGCATCGCCGATGTATCGGCGACGCATCGGCGATACACTGGCGACGTTGGCGATGCATCGGCGCCGTCTGCGTGGAGAAAAGCGGGCTCCGCATCGAGCCGCATCGCCGATGTATCGCCAATGCGCTGCGATCCTCCGACCCCGTCTACTCGGACCCCATCCAGGAGGCCTAGAGGGACACCGCGGGCAGCCCGCGTCCAGCTCCCCCGCGGCGGCGTCGCCCTCGCCAGGGGCGGCCAGCTCCTGGGGACACCAAGAAAGGCACCGATGCCGATGCCGCCGCTCCCCGGACGTCACCCCGGGGGTGCCCTCTGACCAGAATCTCGAGGCGACTCCAGCGTCGGGAGCGGCCAAGAGGGGGGTGTCCAAGAGGGGGAGGGGTGCAAATCATGACCGGCGGCATGTGCGCGGCCTAGGGGGAGGGCCAGGGACGTAATGAAATAAGAAGAGGTGCCGTAAAATCTGGGGAAATGTCATGGCCCCCGCCATGATATCCCCCCCCCTAATCATCACCCCCCTCTTGTCCGCCGCCCCCGAAATCCAGCGGTGGCGACGAGGGCCTCCCAGGAGACCGGAAACAGGGGAAAAGGGCGAAGGGTAGCTGTATGGTTGAGTCGGGCCTGTCTCTCTACAGGAAGAATATTCAAAACACGGTCAAACAAGTCTGGGGACGAGAATTGCTTTTATATATATATATATATATTATATATATATATATATATACATATATATATATATATACCCTGCCCCACCTTTTTGCGTGCGGACACGCCAATGGTCAGAGTAGGCTAACCCCCCTCAAACCCCCAGCTTCTGTACGCGCCGGGATGCAAGGGTACCCTACGCTACGCATTTCCTAGGCGGCAAGCACGCGGTGCCTACCGCACCGCATGCTTGCCACCTAACGCGTGCGAGGTGGTCCTCTACCGTTCGCATACAGCAATCTGGGGAGGGGGCCTACGCTATCTTCTGGGCTACGGCACCAGCAGATAACGTGCCTCAACACGGAAGGGGTGGACCGCGGGTGGGAGCCCAAACAGGCTACGGACGTGTTGGGGCGGCGTGTCCTTGCCAAAGGGGGGGGGACGGGTATACCCATACAGGGGACCTGTATACAGACATACCCTGCCCCACCTTTTTGCGTGCGGACACGCCAATGGTCAGAGTAGGCTAGACCCCCCTCAAACCCCCCAGCTTCTGTACGCGCCGGGATGCAAGGGTACCCTACGCTACGCATTTCCTAGGCGGCAAGCACGCGGTGCCTACCGCACCGCATGCTTGCCACCTAAGGCGTGCGAGGTGGTCCTCTACCGTTCGCATACAGCAATCTGGGGAGGGGGCCTACGCTATCTAACTCCCCCACCTACTGGCCTTAAGGCTTACGTAGGCCGTCCCGTGTTTAACTCCCACCCCCCCCAGAAAATGGCATATTTATGCCGGTCCTTTCACTAATTTGGGGGTGTGCGGGGGGGCGATCCACAGGACTGCCAGGGGGGTCTGGACACGCCCCCCGCGCCAGGGCACAGCCCTGACGCGGGGCAGGCACCGCCCAGGGCGGCCCTTGACGTGCCAGACATCCCCCAGCAGCCCCTTGGTTCGGCCCCCCTGCACCCCCCCCCACTCCACACCCTTCTCCGGACACACGCTCTCCATACGGCACGGCGGCCTTTTCTGGGGTCCTAGGACCGTGAGGGCGGCACCCAGGAGGGGGACAACACTCTGCAGCCGCCGAAGCGGCGCGGCAACGCCCAAAGGGCAGCCGCGCAGAGTGTTATCCCTCCTTGGGTCCCGTCCTCACGGCCGTTGGACCCCGAAAAGGTCGGCACGTTCGAGGAGGAGGTGACGGGAGGAGGCGACGGGAGGAGGTGACACGACGCGCGGAGGAGGTGAGACGGGCGTGGGCCCCAAACAGAGAACGCCCCACACAACGGGCGGGCCCCGGGAACCCGAAAAGCCAGGACCCGAGAAAGGGGGTGGCCACGCGGCCGCACGGCGGGAGGGCGGTTATCTTCGCCGCAGCGAAGATAAACGCCCGATTTTAGGCAAGCACTGTTGGGCGCGATGCAGTGGCCTTTTGCAGTGGCCAGCTGCAGGATCCGCAGTCCTCGCGCAACGGCGCGGGCTGCCTCGCCCCCGGGCTGGGCGCGCACCCAGTCGGCCACCGCGCCCTCTATGTACAGGCGCGCCGTGGCCGAGGAGGCCCACCGACCCGCCACGAGGGTCGCCTCCATGGAGCCGCTCCTGACGAAGAAGGCGCTCGCCCCACCACGCCGGAAGCTGTGCCACGTGATGGGCCCCGCCAGGCCCAGGCCCCTCGCCAAGGCGCTGAGGGCACCACGCAGCTGGGACGGCGTCCTCCACGAGATCCGCGCGCCTGCGCCAAGGCCGCGGACCTCGATCCGCAGGAGCGCCACGGCCATCCTGCTGCGGATGACGACCGCCTCCGCGCAGTCCTTGCCTGCCGTGGTCTTGGACGAGCTGATCCGGATCACGAACAGCTCGCCGCGGTCGACGATGTCGCCCACCGTCAGGGCAAACACCTCCGCGCCTCGGAGCATGCCCTCGAAGGCGACGAGAAGGAGGGCGGCCACGTCGAACGCGCCTGCAGCGCACGCGAACCCCGCCATGGCCGCGACGGCCTCGGCCGTGAGTGGCAGCACCCTGGACGCTGGCTCATGATGCCTCCATGCCTTGAGGAGAGTCCAGCTCAGGCCATGGTGTCGCCTCAGCCGAGGCGCCGCGAAGCACGCCCCTGCCAGCGTGTTGTTGGCGGCCGCGATGCCCGCACCTGAGGCCCACAGGCCCTCGAGGTACTCCGCGACGAGGGCGTCGGCGTCCTCGGGGTCGCCGCGCAAGACGCCCGCCCCCGCCTGCTCGGCACCGAAGTGGGCCAGCAGGGCCCGCAGGGCCCGCTCGTAGCGCCGCCGCGTCTCCGCCGATACCCTCAGGGAGGAGAGGGTCTGGCAGCGCGTCCCGCGGCGCCTCGCGGGCGCGGGCCTGCGGTGAGCGGCCGCGTGCGCGGCACGGGTCGCCCTCGCCCCCTGGGCTTCGAGCCACGCCACAGCAGCCTCCTCGACGGCTCGTCCGCAGGGTTGTCCTCCGAGACCACGTAGCCGATCAGCGGGTACATGTCGGCCGCCACGACGACGGCCATCCAGCGCTTCAGGGTGGGCTGGAGCTTCCTGCTGCTGCTGCGGCCCTTCGTCACGATGGCCGCGACCACCTGGCTGTCGACGAGGTGCAGGAACCTGCTCCCGCGCTGCGCGACCTTGAGGGCGCGCCACCTGATCGCCGACGTGGCCGCCTGCAACTCTCTCACGTTTATGCGGGTGGAGCTCCGGCCGGGCCACGCCATGCTGATCACCACGCGCCACTTCCACACGAAAGGGCCCAGGCTCGTCCTCGGCCAGCCCCGCGGGCGGTAGGGGACGCCGTAGTCCAGCCTGACGTCTGAGCCGCCCTTCTCCGCGCGGCTGAGGTAGTGCAGGACCAGCTGCCTCGCCTCCGCGGTGTCCGGCTCCCCTGGCTCCGTGACGAAGGCCCCGGCCTGGTCCCACGTCGCCCGGCACTCGCGGATGGGGGGCGCCTCCTCTATCGACAGCTCCCTGTTCAGCGCGCCGCGGCGGTGCAGGAGCTGCTGGCACAACCATGCCACGACATGAACACTGAAGCTGTTGCCGAGGAGGAAGGCCCTGGCGTCGGAGGCGCCCTGAGGGTTCGAGCCCTTGGTGGCTAAGGAGGTGCGCCCCACATCGAAGCCAAGGAGGCGCTCCCTCTCCTCGCTGGCGGGGAGGCGCAGGAAAGGGAGCGAGGAGGTGCAGATCATGTTTTTGTCCTCGTACAAGGCCACATGATACCTGTACCCGTCCGCAGCCCACCTCTGACGGGCCGCCTCCGATGCAGCCGCGAAGCCACGCGGGGCTGAGGGAAAGGAGGGCTGGGGCCTGCAGCAGACGAGCGTGGGGAAGCACCTCGGCCTCCCCGGCCAAGAGCAGCCCTCGTCCTCCCACTCGAGGTCCATGAGCGGGACGCCAGGGCCCACCAGCTCGTCGTAGACCCCGCGGTCGGCCAGCTGAAGAGGCGCCGCTGCGGTGACGCCCCAGCTCGTCCAGAACAGGCGCGGCCTGCGGCGCGGCATCAACACCGACGAGCACACCAGCGTCGGCCTCACCTGCAGCGCCTCCGAGATCAGCTCCACGTTGACGTCGGACATGCTGGCCACGTTCTCCACGAACCAAACGAGCCTGGTCCCAAGACGGCGGCGAGGAGAGCCAGGATGCGCGGCACCTCGTGGAACAGCGAGGACTTCCTGCCGCTGAGGCCGCGCCCGCCGACGTTGAGGCGTGACAGGTCCTGGCAGGGGCTGCCCGCAGCGACCACCACCAGGTCGACGAGGCTGCCGAACGCCTCGAACAGGTTCCGCACCGTCTCGCTGCTCACGCGGGTGACGTCGCCCCAGTCGATGACACCTGGCCAGCGGAGCCTGACAACGCGCCGCGCCTTGGCGTCCGTCTCGGCCGCGACGTAGGCCGCGATGCGGACGGGCAGCCTCGAGAAGGCGACGGCGAGGCCTCCGATGCCGTCGAACAGGCCGATGAGCAGCACCGACAACATCCTGCGGACCGCCTCGGCGGGGACGCGTGGGTTGGCTGCCGCCCACGGTCGGGCGGGGTCCTCGGGCATGTTGAGGAGCCTGGCCCCTATCCCCAGCTGGTCGGGGACCGTCCTCGGCACCTGCAAGGCGGCGGCGACGTCCTCGCGCAGGCCGGCTGACGTGCACACGCCGCCGCCCATCTCCGACGCGTCCGAGGACGTGACCATGCCGTCGATGCGCGCCCGCAGCGAGGAGGCGGCCAGCGGCAGGACCATCACGCCCATGAGGAGCCCCTCCACCATCTCCGCGTCCAGGAAAGCCCCCTGCGCTGAGGACGCAGCCAGCGTCCAGACGGAGTTCAGGACCCCGAAGAGCGGCCGCCTGAACTCGAAGGCCCTCGCGAGCTTGCCGAGGACCGCCATGGCAACGCGCCACGGGATCAGGCGCCGCTGCACCGCGGCCAAGCAGAGGCCCGCGGTGGCCAGCGCCTTGGAGGCGGGGACCGCGAGGCGCCCGCTGACGCCGTCGACGTCCGCGCCCATGCGCTCCACCCTCAGCTGCCTGCAGTGCGCCTTCTCGGCCGAGAAGGAGACGCTCGCCCTCTCGTAGCTGCCGCGGACCCGCAGCTGGAGGTCGCTCGGGGTCCCCACGAGCTTGCGGGCCAGAACCTCCTCGACGATCTCCGGCGCGTCGAAGTCGTCGATGTAGACCTGCCACCAGCCAGCGTCATGGCCGCTGCCCGCCTCGACCAGGGGCCGCGCGCAATCCTTGCGCCACTCCCCATCCGGGGGAAGCCCTGCCCCGAGGGGCGGCGCCAGGCGGCGCAGCCGTCGGTGGATGTGCTGGAAGACGGGCACCGCGAGCGACCAGCCCATGGCGATGACCGCCGAGGTCACGTAGACGACGGGCTCCGAGCGGCCAAACAGCTTGCCCGCGAGCGGCCGCCCCACGGCCATGTAGGGGTGCCACGCGGGCGGGGCCCGCCACACGAAGAAGGCCCCCTTCTGGTCGTCCCCCGACCACAGCAGCAGCTTCCCCTCGGGGATCACGACCGACGCCCAGGACGTCGAGGCCGCGAGCAGCGCCGCCTCGCCGACGTGGGCCTTCAGGAGCGAGTTGCCCGGCACCATGTTGAGGATGAGCCTGGTGGCCCGCGTCGCGCCAGGCGCTGGAGTGCCCTTCTTCTCCACGGCGAACAGGCCGTTCAGCACGGGCTCGCCCCTCACGCGGACCAGCTCGCTCTCCGCGAGCGTGGTGAAGATGCCGAGCGACACGAGGTGCAGCGCCAGCTCCTCCCAGTCCGCCTCCGTCTCCACGTTCACGCGGGCCCGCGGCAGCGGGTCGGGCCAGTCGGACTGGTCGAGGAGCGCCAGCTCGGGGCGGCGCAGCCAGGCGCCGACCTCGTCGTCCACGAAGTCGATCGCGTCGAGCGTGGCAGCGCACTCCCGCGCGGGCAGGCCAGGGGCCAGCTCGCAGAGCCGGCAGGGGAGGGCCTTCACGCCCGACTCGCCCTCGTACGCTGACCCGCAGCCGCCCGCCAGCTCGTCGATCGCAGGAACCACGACCATGGCCAGCGGGTCCTCCGCCAGGGCCGCCGCTCGGCTCTTCAAGTGCACGTAGACCTGCGTCTGCGCCTTCGACAGGGTCGGCCTGTGGCGCCAGCCTTCCTGCGCGCGGCCGCAGAACGCGTAGTTGAGCGCCACCACGCTGAGGTACAGCCACGCCTGCTCGCTGACCTCCCGCGCCACGGCGCGGCGGCGGCACCTGCGTGCCTTGGGCAAGGCACTGTGGGCCAGCCAGCGGTCCACCTCCTCGGTCGACGGAAGGGGAAGCGGCAGGGCGTCCCGAACCCTCCTGTTCGACGACCCTCCGCTCCCACAAAATGTGTCCGCACGCATGCTGAACGACCGAGCGAAGTTGCCAAGGCTACCCGGGTGGCGTCGTACTGCTGCCACCAGCCGCGCCGCCAGGTCGACCGCGACGATGCTCTTGCCGAAGTCGAAGGAGAGCTCGTCGGACCAGCACTGCAGCGCGGTGGCCAGCGGGGGCTCCGCGACGCCCTCACCCCCCCCGCATAGGGTGGCACGCTCTCCGCCCTCGGTAAACCGAGTTTGGCCCACGCCGCGGACTCCCCCTCCAGCGCCTCTCGCAGGGCACGCGCCTTTGATGGAGGCATCGGCCACCCTCCCGGAGGAGGCTCCACCATAGCGCGGAGCAGGCGGCAGGCTGCCGCCGCTCAGGTCCGACGGGGGCGCGCCGCCGCACGAGCTTTGAAGGCTCGCAGGCGGCGCTGGGTGTTCGTCTCCCCCGGCTGCTTCGGGAACTTCTTCCGCATCTCCGCGAAGGACATCTTCCATGGCGGCGGGGCTGCCGACCCCGCGGCCCGCGGAGGAGGCCCGCCCGCGCCCGCTGCCAGGGGCGCTGGCGGAGCCGCCGCGGAAGCCTTCCCGCGGGGCGGCCGAGCCGGCGGCTGGCGGGGGGCCTGTCCCCCAGGTCCCTTTGCCTGCGCTGTCGCAGGGGGTGCCCCCCCTGCCTGGCCAACAGACGGAGGCGCCAGCGGCGGGCGCGCCCCCGTCGGGCCTCCGCCCTATCCCGGCGTCTTGGCGGCGGCCAGCCGCGCGGAGAGCTCGTCCAGCTTCACCTCGCCGAGCTGGATGCTGCGGATGAGCTCCTCCTCCTCGCTGCGGATGGCCGTGGGCTCGTCGCGCGGCGGGATCAGACCCAACCACTTCGCCGCCGCCCACGAGCCGTCCGTCGTTGCTACCTGCAGCGCCTTCAGGCGCTGGACGATCAGGTCGCAGGCGTGGGCCGACTTCCCCTGCATCAGCAGGTCCACCGCCTCCGCGAGGGTGCGGAGCTCGCGGTGCGTCTGCGCGCCGATCTCCTTCACCGCCCAGAGGGTCGATCCGCGCATTTTTTTTAATGAAAACGCGCATTTTTGAAAAAAAAAATGCGCATTTGTCTTTTGTTAAAGATTTTGATATTGTAATCAGCTGAATGAGAAAGCGAAGGTCTGCGCATTTCTATATCAAGCGCCCGGACATCTCGCAACAGCGATACGCGCATTTTTTCGAAACAAACTGTTTCAAACATGCGCAGATCAGTTGTTGAAAATGCGCATTTCATGTGTCGCAAACTTTTTCCCCATATCCTAAGGATTGGGGTTCTTGTTATTACTCTGACGCCTCCCACTGCTCCTCCTTCCTCCCGCTCGCGCCTCCCTCAGACAAGACAAGATAAGATACTACAAGATAGGATAATCAGATATTTCAATATAAGATAAGATAGAGGGTAATAAAGGTAAGATAAGATAGGACTCGATAAGATAAGATGAGACTCACTCTCACTCAGACTCACTCACAGTCACATTCACTCACACTCACACTCTTTCATGATCACAAAACGCTGCCAGGGGCATCACTTGGGAGCCCCAAGGGGGAGCCACCCTGGCTGATCTCACGAGCCCGTTCGCGCCGATTTTGGTGGGACGCCTCAGCTAGAATTGCCGTTTGGCCTCCCCAACATGTATCTCTTGAGAGCCTCAGGGTCACAAAACGCTGCCAGGGGCATCATTTGGGAGCCCCAAGGGGGAGCCACCCTGGCTGATCTCACGAGCCCGCTCGCGCCGATTTTGGTGGGGACGCCTCAGCTAGAATTGCCGTTTGGCGTCCCCAACATGTATCTCTTGAGAGCCTCATGGTCACAAAAC
>CAUYUJ010011118.1:0-20000 GCA_963575745.1 Prorocentrum cordatum
GGAGGCGGAGGAGGAGGAGGAGGAGGAGGAGGAGGAGGAGGAGGAGGAGGAGGAGGAGGAGGAGGAGGGGGACGAGGGTACAGTTCGTTTTCGAGGCTCTGTGTCCGTTCTTCGTGTGTGGGTCGGGCCCTCCGCCTTGGGATGCTTGTCGTTTGGGGCACTTCCACGGGGCCCTGGGCCTTCGGCGACGGGGCTCATGCGGCCGTCCTGGCTGGCTTACGCGGCAAACGCCGCGGGCGCGGGCAAGCAACGCCTGCCGCCGTGGCCTTGGCCGCCGCGGAGGGCAAACAAAGTCGCCGGCGTCCGTCCAGGTGCGGTCGGGCGCCAGGCAATGACGGAGTGCGCAAGCCAGCCAGGGCGGCCCTCGTGCACGCGGCGACAGCCAAGTGTAGCAGATCGCACCGAGCGCGTTTCTCCCTGCTCGTCCGATCGCGGCCCGCGCAGGCCATGCTCCTCCCCCTCCCCTCGTGCGGCTCCGCTTCCGCCTGCCGCTGCCCATCGCTTGGTATCGCTCGGACATGTGCACTTTTTCGCAGCGAGGCCAATCGAGGAGCATTCTGGATTGTCTTGCGAAAGAAAAAACACGCACGAAACCGCAACATCTAAAGGGAATGGACGTCAGAGCCATGAGAATTTCCGCGCTCGCACCGAAACTTGGCCCGAGCGCCTCGGAGTCGCTGCCGCCGCCTGCGCGCACTCGCGCTTGGCCTCCGCACGATGCCGGCGCCCCCAGCCGCCGTCGCCCTCCCCGGCGGCACCGCCAGCGGACCGGACAAGCTCGGCCTCCTCGCCGCGGGCACCGCTGGCCACGGCGGCGGCCTCCTCGCCGCCCAGGCTCGGGCGTGGCTAGGACGAAGATAAATCCGTTCCAGAGTGTCCTGGGACGCTCTCAGAGCGTTCCGCAACGCTCTGGGAAGGCCGCGGCGCTGGATACATCCTCCAGAGCCGCCGGATCCCAGAGATTCTCGATTCATCCGTGCCCGATTTGAGCCTCGTCCTGGCTTCGTCTCGTACAGGCCCCCGCAGAGGGCGCCGCGCCGTGCCCCCCCGCAGCACCGCCCGCGGTGCTGGACCAGCAGGCCTGCGACGCGCTGGGCGCGATGGGCTTCGCCGCGCCGGCGGCGCACCCGTCGGCGGCGGCGTGGGGAGCGGTGCTGCAGGGCAAGGACGGGGCGGGGCCAGGCTTCGGGCAGAGCCAGGGCCCCAGGGCCGGGGACCCGGTTGGTGGTAGGGCCCCAGAGCCCTTGAACTGGCCAGAATCACGAAGCCAGGTCTGCCATGGCTGGTGCTTTTTCGGGTGACGGCAGGTCCGGTTAGTGGAAAGGGGCGGGGGGGGGGCGCCACCGGGTACACATCACTAAACCAGGTCCCGCTAAACCCAGTTCTGCCAGCGCCCCACTAGGATATCCCAGAACGGGCGGGGCTGCAGGGCAAGGATCGGGACGATCGAAACGGGTACGGAAGCAGCAGGTACAAAGTCCGACAGCAGCTCTCGCTCATGCCGAACAGGGTTCGCTGTCGGCGTCGCCGCGGTCGTTGTCCATTTGGGACAGGAGGCCGCCTGCCCAACAGCGGCCACTGTCGGGTTTGGACAACATCTGTTGTTGGGCATCGTACCCAGTTTTTTCCGTACCAATTTCGGTCGTCCAAAAAGGACCAGGCGGTGCCGGGACCGCTCCGGAGCTTTCCGGAACGTTCTCACCCAGTTCATCAGCGGCTGGAAGTTTTCGGTATAGCGGGTGCTGGGCGCGTCAGGTTTTTCGGTCGCGACCAAGGAGGGGGTCAAGAGACGGCGCGTGAGCGTCCAAAAGCGAGGGCTTCGATGCCGTCGACGGCTTGCTCGTCACGCGAACTCGCGGCCAGAGGCCGCATTTCGGTCGCGACCAGTTCGTCCAGAGCGTTACCGAACATTTTCGGCGACGGATGATCTGGTCAGAGCGTTCTGGAACGATCGAGAAGGCCGCGGTGCCCAATGCATCCTCCACAGAACTTTGGGATCTCAGAGACATTCTTCACGCTTCGTGTATCCCCACCAGCCCATTCAGAAGCCCTGCCCACGAGAGCTGACGAGAAAAGGGACGAAGGGACATCTCTAGGAAAACAAAGCGAGCAACCAGGATGAACCGAGAGATATCTTGGAGCAAGGGGGTGGCCTTGGAAGGCCTCTTCGGGCCATCCCTGGGGGCCGCGTGGGGGCGAGGGGAAGAGGAGGAGGAAGAGGAGGAGGAGGAGGTGGAGGGATCCAAAGAGTGTGATCCCTGGTGCTGCTGGTGGTGGTGGTGGTGCTGCTGATGTTGTTGCTGCCTCTGCTGGTGCCAGGAGCCCTCAAAATTGCCTCTTGGAGCACTCCTGGTGCTCTTCGGGAGGGAATTGGAGCTCTCTTGGGTCTCTTTTAGGGGCCTTGGGGCCCTCTTGGGGCCCTCTTGGAGCTCTCTTGGGGCCCTCTTGGGAGCCCTGGAAGGTCTCTTGGGGCCACCTCGAAGGCCATCGGTCAAAGGAGGAGATGGCATAACGTTCAGCCCCCCCGCCAAAGAGGCCAGAACGGGGCCAGTACCGTAGTTAAACCAGTGATTTTGGCGCCCAGAAGGCTGGTGGGGCATTTCTCAGCCACCTCCCAAAGAGGCCAAACTGGGGCCAAAACCTTAGCACAATGAGTGATTTTGGCCTCCTCGCCGAGGCCGTTTTGGACGCCCTGACACCTCGCGGGGGCCCAAACAAAAGTCCAGGGGAGGGGTACAGGGGAGGGGTAAACCCCTCCCCGTAGGGGACGAGGTTTTTTTTTTTTGAAGAGGGAAGAGGAATCTCGTCATGTCGCCGTTTGTTCCGACGCGCGGACTTACGTCTTGGGGATGGCTCCTCGGCCACCATGGCACAAACCGCCTCTGACGCAGGGCCTGCCGTGGGGTTTGCCGCGGCGCCGTCTGCGTCTCTTTGGGCGCGGGACGCAGGGTTTGCCGTGGGTTTGCCCTGGGGTTGCCATGTTGCTGGCGTCGTGCACTTGGGCGCGTCGAGAAAAACCGGACGAAGGACCCAACCATATGCAGGTGTGAGTACCGCAATTGTGATTCATTTTTCGGTAGTGATCCCTATGAGGCAACGAACCGTGCTAGGGGTGTGTCGGAATGAGTGGCGTGGTACACGACGCGAACGAAAACGATTGATCTCAGTACGTAGGGAGGCTGAGCGCGGGTGAATCTGAGCGCGAGTGCGTCTGACTGTGAATGAATCTGCGTGCGTGCGAGTCTACGTGCATGAATGCGAGTATGACAAAGCATGGTGTACTCTGTATATGAATGTCAATAATTTGGGAATGATTGCCTCTGAGTGCTCGTGACGCTGGGCGTGGCCGCTGCAAAGAGCTTCCCCGGGACTCCCCGACGGCATCGCCCGCGCGCCGCGACGCTAATGTCGGCGCGCCCCCCCGCGAGGATCGCGCCCGCCTCCTCCCCTTCTTTTACTTCCTTTTTGCCCGCGCACTCAAAAGTCCAAGGCTGCGGGCGCAGCGCAGCGCGGAGTCCCCGCGACGCGCGCAGGTCGCCCCGGAGGGGTCCCAGCGACGCGCGAGGTCGTCCGCTGCGCGGAGCAAAGAGAGCTGGCTGGCTGATGGCAGGCGAGGCTCTTGCCGCTGGGCAGAGCGACGACGGGCGAGCGAGGCGCTGGGCAGAACGCAGCGCGGAGTTCCTGCGACGCCACGAAACGTGTGAGGGGTGTGCCGAGATGAGTGGCGGGGACGCATGCGGGCTGTGCCGCGGGGACCTTCGGCGGAGCTCCTATGGGTCCACGAAGCGTGTGAGGGGTGTGCCGACATGAGTGGCGGGGACGCATGCGGACTGTGCCACGGGGACCTTCGGCGGAACTTATATGGGGCCACGAAGCGTGTGAGGGGTGTGCCGAAATGGGTGGCGGGGACGCGCGCGGACTGTGCCACTGGGGCCGTCGGCGGAGCTCCTATGGGGCCGCGAAACGTGTGAGGGGTGTGCCGAAATGAGTGGCGGGGACGCATGCGGACTGTGCCACTGGGACCTTCGGCGGAGCCCCTATGGGGCCACGAAGCGTGTGATGGGGTGTGCCGAAATGGGGCCGCGAATCGTGTGAGGGGTGTGCCGAAATGAGTGGCGGGGACGCATGCGGACTGTGCCATTTGGACCTTCGGCGGAACTTATATGGAACCACGAAACGTGTGAGGGGTGTGCCGACATGAGTGGCGGGGACGCAATGATGATGATGCTGATTATGATGATGGTGATGATGATGATGATGATGGTGGTGATGATGATGATGGTGATGGTGATGATTGTGATGATGATGGTGGTGATGATGGTGATGATGATGCTGATGATGATGACGATGATGGTAATGATGATGATGACGATGATGCTGGTGATGATGATGATGGTGATGATGAGAGTTGGGGAGGAGGGAGGAGGAGGAGGAGGAGGAGGAGGAAACGCGGGGACCGTTTCTTCAAAACGAGGACCCAACACCACAGGATGGTTGGGAAAAAGGGCGTGGAAACCTTTGCCAAGAAACACCCTGCTTGCCTCCATGGTGCCCTGGTTTTCTTTGGTTTCGCTGGTTTTGCTTCGGAGAGCACGACGCTCCCGCACCAAAACTCGATGGACGTCCTGGGGCCTCAGTGCTGGGCTTCTTGTGGAAGGTCTCTGGTGGTCGAGCTCCCACTGTATGAGTCATCCGTGTCCGCTTCTGTCCCCGTCCTGGCCCCTCCTCCTCCTCCTCCTCCGCTTCCTCCTCCTCCCCCGCCTCCTCCTCCCGCCCTGGAGGACGCCGTGGTCGTGGCCCCCCCCAGCGCGCACTGCGAGGCGGCCTTGCCGGGCGCGCTGGCGCCCGAGGGCACAAGAGAAACACGGGGGCCATGGTTCCAAGATGTCGCGGGACTCTGCGGATATGCCAGTCTTGGCAGTGGTTACCGTCTCAGCCCCACGCAGGGTTAAGTCGGGCCTGTTCTTCTACAGGAGGCATATTCAAAAATGGTAAGAAAGCCTGGGGACGATTTGTGACTATTTTTGATTATCTTTGGCCTGCCAATTTTTTAATATTTCGTCCAAAATCCTCCTGCAGGGTGACACGCCCGACCTAAGCGCAGGGGGAAAGGATCTGGGTGGGTGATCCTGCTCCTGCTCCTCCTCCTGATCTTTCTCTTTCCGTCTGCGTCCGTGATTTGTGGCCGTCGCCGTCGTCGCCGTCGTCGTTTTGGGCGGGCGGGACAGTCGAGCGGGCTGGGCCTTTGCAGCGGCGCCTTCAGCCGATGTCGAGTCGAGCGGGCCAGGCATTACTCATGGCGCCAACATCGCAGAGCGGAGTTCGCCCGGAAAACAATAAGATGAGCCCAGAGTGTCCTGGATAATTTCGTGCCGGATTTCGCAGTGAATTCTTGCGGATTGTTTGTGGCCAGGAATGAAGACTAAACGAAAAAATCCACGCGAAATTCATTTCCTTTTTCACTCTTCGTTGCGGGGTTTCGCATCGACAGAATTCTAAGCAAAAATCCGCTGCAGCACGTCTGCAAGGTCGGTGCAGTGACATTACAGCAGGAGGTTTGGGCGGGCGAGACATAAAAGGAATGTTCGGGCTATCCTCGGCCGCGCAGAGGGGGTAGGGTTAAGTCGGGCATGTCTCTCTACAGGAGGCATATACCAAAAATCGTGACCACATAGTCTGGGGACGATTCTTTTTGCCAATTTTTGAGTATTGTTTTGAATGTTTTTGTATTTTTTTCTTTTTTCCCTACCTAGGCTCTGCCTAGAAGGGTTCTTACTCTATGTGCTTAAAGGGGCGGGCAGTGTAACCCGCCCTGGGCGGTTCCCCCGGCATCCGCCCCGCTGTCCCCCCAGTTGCGCCCCCTGGGTTCACCCAGCTTAGCTTAGCTAAGCTTAGCTAAGTTTAGCTAAGCTAAGCTAAGCTAAGCTTAGCTTAGCTTAGCTTATCTCTGCTTAGCTTAGCTTAGCTTAGCTTAGCTTTGCCTAGCCTAGCCTAGCCTAGCTTAGCTTAGCTTTGCTTAGCTTATCTCGTCTTATCGTAATTTAGCTTAGCTTTGCTTAACTTAGCTTAGTTTAGCTTAGCTTAGCTTAGCCTAGCTTAGCTAAGCTTAGCTTAGCTTAGCATAGCTTAGCTTACCTTAGCTTAGCGCAGCGCAGCATAGCGCAACGCAGCATTAGCACATCATAGCATAGCATAGCATAGCATAGCATATCATAGCATAGCGCATCATACCATATCATATCATAGCATAACACATCATATCATATCGCAGCATAACATATCATATCATAGCCTAGCATATCATAGCATAGCGCAGCAAATCATAGCATAGCATAGCATAGCATCTCGCAGCATATCATAGCATAGCATAGCGAATCATAGCATAGCATAGCATAGCCTAGCATAACACTGCACAGCCGAATGTACCCTAGCATAGCATAGCTGTATATGTAGGTGTAGATGTAGATGTAGATGTGAGTCTCGCTGTTGATGTTCATGTAGATGTATATGCAGGTGTAGATGCACATGTAGCTGTCGGTGTATATGTAAATGTTGCTTTCCTAAATGCTCCAACTCCTAGGCAGGGTCGCACTGGGATAATCGTCCAACATCCGCCTGTAGGAGGACATGCCCGACCTAAGGGTAGGGGGAGGGAGGAGGCTACTTCTCTCAGAAGGCGCGGGCCCCGTCTGCAGATGCAGGGCTGGCGCCCTCTACATGAAGCAGCCTCTCTTCCGAAGGAGCCTGCCCGCCTCCGCCTACCCTCACGTCGGGCATGCTCCTCTACAGGAGGAATATTCAAAAATGGTAGAACAAATGGTGTGTGGACGATGTTTCTATGCTTTGGACTATTTCAGAATCCTTTTGACTATTATCATTGTTTTTCCAAAATCGGCCTGTAGGGGGACATGCCCGACTCAACCCTACCCCCGTGTGCGTGTTGCCAGACCGAGATGTTGCGGGATCCTGTCGATGCCGACATTGGTCATGGTCCACGTTGGCCGTCGCCGATTCGCGAGGATGATCCGCGAATTGACGTAGGCCAAGGTCGACTGTGACGAAGGTCGACGTGACGTTTCCGTGTTCCGTCTTGTCGTTCGGCGGCGCGCCTGAGGGCCAGTGAGAAGGAGCAGGTCTTCTCAGAAGGCGGCGGGGCTTCTTAGAAGCCCTCGCCTCGGGCTTTAGCCCGAACAGGCGGGTTTAAGGGAAACTTGCTAACCCCTACCCGAACAGGCGGCGCTGGTAGCCCCAGCGCCTTCTGCAGCGGGTGCCAACCCGCCCTCTGCAGCGGGTGCCAAACCGCCTCCCGCCACGGGTGCCAACCCGCCCCCTGCCGCGGGCGCCGCTCCGCCGCCTTCAGCGCCCCAGCTTGCTCCCCCCAGCACTACGCGGTGGGCCCAGATGCCGCTCTGGGTCCTCGTGGATGGGGCGGGGCACCCCGTGCTGCCTCTGCAGTGCAGCATCGAGCGCCCAGCCGATGCGCCGTTGTGCAGCGCGGGGCCCTGGCACGGAGGGTTCCCCACAGCGGGGGTGAACCCCTTGTACAGGGAGCTGGGATCGGCCATGCCGCGCCCCTCCAACTCAAAGTTCGACGGGCACAAGGAGTGCTTGGAGTTGGTCCATTCCTCCCTCGCGTCCAAGCACCACTTGGACAATGTCGTGTGGGTGCGGGGCAGGATGGGTGAGAGGGGCCTCTGGCTTTCTGCGAAGTTTTCTGTGCCTTCGGGGAGTTCTCAGACCACTTCTCAGAACGCCCGAGGCCTTCCGAGCCCTCTGAGATGGCCCGCCCCGCCTCACTGCCCCCCGGGCTCGCCGCCGAGTCGTGGTCCTCCGAGACATGCGATGTCCCGATCTTTTCAGCGCGGGGTCCCCGGGCGTCCCGGCCCCATTGCCCCGGGGCCGGCTTTTTATCCCGAGTCTTTGTTCGGCGCTCAGCGAACGGGGGTCAGTCAGAGCGCCAGATCGTTGGGATCTTGCAGAGCCAGGGGTGCGTTGACCTGGGTTTGGATGCAGGACCCTGCAAGGCCTGACTGGCCCGTGTCTGGGTTGAGCTGGGCCAGAAGATCCCCGAGTTTATGAGGGTCCCATGGCCTGGCGAGGGCCCCCGGAGGCGGCCGAACACGGCCCAAAGCCGCTCGTCTTGGTGCTTTCGCGACGCGAGCCTGGCGAGCATGTCTGGGCCCAGCGTTTTCTCTTCCTCCTTCGGATGCACCTCCTTGGAGGTCAAATTCTGATTTTGCCTTGGTCCGCCGAAATCTGGCCTGGTCCGGCTTCGTCCCGCTGAATCCGGCTTAGCCCCGCTTCCTCTGGCTTCGTCCCACTTGAATCCGCGGCCTGATCTGGCGTGGCAGCCCCGCAGTGGGGCTTAATTCTCCTTGGTTTATGTTCTGGTAGAACAAATTTGGGAAGGGCATGTGCGAGCGGTTGCGCAAGGGTATTGTGTTAATGTTCCAACCTACTTTAGCCTTGACCACCAGAAAGAATTTTGCGCACCAAGAAAGTACCGAAATTGTTGACGCTTCGCGTATCCCCACCAGCCCATCCAGAAACGATGCCCAGGGGAGTTGAGGTGATCAGGGAAGTCGGGGAGCATGCAGAATAATAAAGGACGGGGGAAGCTGTCACGTGCCCCAAGAGGGGGAGGATGGAGAAGGAATCCTCGTCGGAGGGGGAGGGGGAGGAACAGGAGGAGGAGGAGGAGGAGGAGGAGGAGGAGGAGGAGGAGGAGAATGAGGAGGAGGATGTGGAGTAGGGAGAGGACGAGGAGGACGAGAAGGAGGAGAAGGAGCAGAGGGATGAGAAGGAGGAGAAGGAGGATAATGAGAAGGAGGAGGAGGAAGAGGGGGATGAGAAATTGAAGAGGACGGCGAACCGAAGAGCCAGAAGCGTCTTAAATGCATTTCGGAGATCTTCTTGAGGCTTCTTGGGGGTCTCTTGGGAGCCTCTTGGAGGCCTCTTGGGCGCCTCTTGGGGCCGTCTGGGCGCCTCTTGGGGCGCTCTTGGGGCGCTCTTGGGGGCTGTAGGGGCGCTCTTGGGGCCATCTTGGAGGAGATCGATCAACGAAGGGGGGTTCCCTAATTAGCCTCCCCCCTCAGGAGCTCCAAACATCGCCTCTTGGGGCGCTCTTGGGGCGCTCTTGGAGCGCTCTTGGGCGCTCTTGGGGCCGTCTTGGGGCTCTCTTGGGCCTCGGGCCATCTTGGAGCCATCTTGATGCCTCGGATGGCCATCGGAAGCGAAACGGCGAGAAAGCAAAACACATTGATTTTCTTACGGTTTTGGGACGATTTTGGCCTCTTCGGGGCCTCCTTGGGGAGCTCTTTGGCCACGTGGAGCCGTCTTTGGGCCGTCTTTGGGCCTCTTGGAACCATCTTAGGAGCCATCTTAAGCGATCTGGCGCTATCTTGAGCCATCTTGGAGCTCATCTTGGGCTCTCTGACGCGCTCTTGAAGCCATCTTAGGGCCAAAAGAGCCGTCCAACCGCTCGCGGAACCCTCCGTCCAGGTCCAGGGGAGGGGGTAGGGGGAGGGGTAAACCCCTCCCCAAGGGGGAAGAGGGAGGGGTGGAAAAGGATCTGTTCTAGACCACCTACGCCCAGAGGGCTGGTGGGACTTGAGGGTTAGCACGTGTCGGGCCCTGGGAGGCGATACTCGCTCGACACTGTTTCGATACTTTTCTGGGTGCTCGAAATTATTTTGTGGGATGTGGTCTTTAAGCACGGTGGGGGCATCATAACGGTTGTGCAAGTGCGAGGGGTTGTGCGGGAGTTGTGCAGGATTTTTTTATACCTGTCTTTTCCCAGAACATCTGCGGTGATCCTTCCGACGAAAATTTCCTGGTAGTTGCCTCCTGACATGGCGAGACTGTCTGGGCCCGTTTGCCCCCCCACCTCCAGGTTCGGATGCAGCTCCTGGGAGGTCAAATTCCAACTTTGCCCTGGTCCGAAATCTGGCTCAATCCGGCTCAGTCCCGCTTAATCCAGCTCGATCCCGCTTGCCCCCGCTTCATCCGGCTTCATCCCGTCCCGCCTGATCCGGCTCAATCCCGCTCAATCCGAGGCCCATTCGAGCGTAACAGCCCCCCAATGTGGCTTAATCCTCCCTAATCCTTCCGACGAAAACCTCCCCGTAGTTGCCTCCCAACGTCTGCTCTCCCCCTCCAGGCCGAAGTCGGGCGTGTCCTTCTCCAGGAACAATCTTCAATCATAGCTAAAGATAGTCCAGGGGCGATGTTTCCGACAATTTTTGGCTGTTTTTTGAATAGTTCTCGACTTGTCGTCCAAAGCCCAGGCATACCTGAGCGAGACATCGCAATCCTTGGGGCTGCGAGCCTCACGCATGCCGCTCGCAGGAGTATATGCGCCCATCTCACGTCATCGCCTCCGTATAACGTCTCCCAGGCTACTCATGCCCCGCATTGCGCAGGGGTTGGGTACGTCGCCAGGGTAATGTTCCCAACCCTCCTTGGTTGGGTATTCGTTTTGAATCGAGCGCTGTGGTCGCGTCCCTTCTCCTCCGGTCTCCCGCCTCCTCCTGCCCTCTCTTCGCCGACGATAGGGGGCTGCGATCTGCGAAACCGTCGCCACTTTCGAGGGCTGCTGGCGGGTCCTGCGGAGTGAGGCACCGCGCGGATCTGAGCGGGACCTCGCCGTCCCTGGGGGCTGCGATCTGCTAAACTGTCGCCAGGGTAATTCATCCAAAACCCCCTCCCTTGTGGGAGGACGCGCCCCGACCTCTTTCCAGGCGCTGCTGCTGCGCCGCCCGGGCATGCGGCTGCTCGCCGTCGCGCCGGAGCGGGCGCTGCCGGGCGTGCGGGTGGGGGCGCGGGGCCTCGGGCGCGGCGTGGGCCTCGAGGCGCCCCGGGGGGCAGCTCGGCCCTGGAGCGAGGAGGCGTGGGCGAGGAGGAGGAGGTGGAGGAGGTGGAGGAGGAGGGGGAGGAGGAGGAGGAGGAGGAATGAGGAGGAGGAGGAGGAGGAGGAGGAGGAGGAGGAGGAGGAGGAATGAGGAGGAGCGATGAGGATGACGATGATTATGATGATGATGAGATGATGATGATGATGATGATGATGATGATGATGATGATGATGATGCTGATGATGATGATGATGATGATGATGATGATGATGATGACGACGACGACGACGACGACGACGACGACGACGACGACGACGACGACGACGACGACGACGACGACGACGACGGATGACGAATTGATGATGATGATGATGATGATGATGATGATGATGATGATGATGATGCTGATGATGATGATGCTGATGATGATGATGATGATGATGATGCTGATGCTGATGCTGATGCTGTTGCTGATGCTGATGCTGATGAATATTATGATGATGCTGATGATGATGCAGATGATTCTGATGATGATGATGATGAGGAGGAGGAGGAGGAGAAGGCGGGGAGGATCAGGAGGAGGAGGAGGAGAAGGATGAGGAGAAGAGGCTCAGGGATGCCATTCTCAGAGGCGGCTGAGGACCGTCAGGCTGAGCGGCGAGACTGGCAGTTTGACTTGGCTTTTCTGTGCAGGCAGGGAACCGGTCGGCACAGCCCGCCGAAGGGTTCCTGTAGTTTTGGTCGCGCGATCGAGGACGCAGGAGGAGGAGGACCAGTGTGAACCCAAGACTCGTCAACGATATTGAAATCAATCCTTCCTCCGAGTTCCCTTTTCACAGGCCCCATACAAGGGTTCATGTTAATTGAGGGAAGTTCCCCGTTGGAAGATCACAAGTTGAACATCCGAAAGAGCGTGTTCTGCCGCTGCTGGCGGAAAACCGGGGGGGAGGTCACTGGGGGGTCCCAATCCGTCCCTCCCCCCCCCCTCGAAAGCCGGTGGGCGTCACTGCCGGTTCGAACCCCCCCCCACAGTCCATCATGAAAAGAAGGGGGGTCATTACCGGTTCGACCCCGCCTCCCCCCCCCTCGCCGCCGGCAAACGATTCCGGCTCCTCGGGGCAGTGGGACAGTGGTGGGGACAGTGGGACAGTGGTGGGGACGGTGGTGGTGGGGACAGTGGGACAGTGGTGGGGACAGTGGGGACAGTGGGACAGTGGTGGGGACTTGTGAGGGCGGTGGTGAGGACGGTAGTGGGACCACGGGACAGTGGCACAGTGGGGAGAGTGGTGGGGACAGCGGGGACACTGGGACAGTTCGACAGCACAGTGGGACAGCGGTGGGGACACTGGCTACAGTGGGACAGTGTTGGGGACAGTGGGGACTTTGGGACGGTAGTGGGGACAGTCGGGACAATGGGGAGAGTGGGACAGTGATGGGGACATTGGTGGGGACAGTGGGGACAGTGAGACACTTGGGGTGCCACTGGTGGGGACAGTGGTGACAATGGTGGGAACCGTGGGGACAGTGAGACAGTGGTGAGGACAGCGGGGACAATGGGACAGTGGTGGGGACGGTGGTTGTGGGGACAGTGGTGTGGGGACAGTGGGACACTGGGGGGGACAGTGGGGACAGTGGGACAATGGTGGGGACGGTGATGGTGGTGACAGTGGTGAGGGCGGTGGTGAGGACGGTGGTGGGACAATTGGACAGTGGTACAGTGAGGACAGTGGTGGGGACAGTGGGGACAGTGGGACAGTGGTGGGAATTGTTGGGACAGCTCAGTGAGACAGCGGCGGGGACAGTGGTGATAGTGGGACAGTGGTGCGGACAGTGGGAACAGTGGGACAGTGGTGGGGACAGTGGAGGTGGGAACAGTGGTGGGGACTGTGGGGACAGTGCGACAATGGTGGGGACTCTGGTGGGGACAGTGATGGGAACAGTGGGGACAGTGGGACAGTGGTGGTGGGGACGGTGGTGGCGGGGACAGCGGTGAGGGCGGTGGTGAGGACAGTGGTGGGGACCCGGGAGTCGTGTCGTTTGCCGGCGGCTAGTGGGAAGGGGGGAGGGTTCGAACCAGGGGGGGGGGGAGGGGGTTCGAACCAGTAGTGACCCCCCTCGGTTTTCCGGAGGGGGGGGGGTAAGGGGGGTTTGGGGGTGGTAAGGGGGGGGGGGGCGGGGAAACGGGTGGGGGACGGGAGGGTTCGAGCACGGGGGGGAGGGTATTTTCGGAGGGGGAGGGGGGTCCCCCGGGTTCCGCAGGAAGAGGGGGGGAATTCCACAGTCAAGTGGCGGTGGATCACGCTCTCTCGAACATCGGGAGCTACTAGAGCATCGTTCCTGGGACTTCGACGCCACGAATCACCGCTACTATTTCGTTTCGACGGTCCAGAATCGTGCCAGAGAACCATTCGTGGGACTTCAACAACATTGCGAATAAACGTGGCTGTTCCTCCCTGACATTTCGGCATCGTGCCCAAACACCAGTTCTGGGACGTGCACCATGACAGTCCTTGCGCGTGCTGCAAACTCTTAAGACGGATGTGCGCGGCGCTCAGGCGAGAGCCACAATTTGCAAACTTTGACGAATTGCGCGGCGCTCAGGTGAGAACCACATTTTGAATACGGGTCGCCCTCCATGCATGAAGTTGCTGTGATTTGTAATACGAATGTGCGCAGCACTATGGCGATAACCACATTTTAAAAACGTGCCGCCCTCCATGCGGGAAGCTTTTGAAAACGTTTAAGGCGATCGTGCGCGGCGCAAGGGCATGAACCACATTTTGAAAACGACCCGCCCTCCATGCGTGAAGTTGTTGCAATTGTTCAAGACGAATGTGCGCGGCGCCACGGCGAGAGCCACATTTTGAAAGCCACCCGCCCTCCAGGATCGCAGATGGTGAGGGAGTCTCAGGCGAAACGCCAGGCCCGCCTTCTCGACTGGCCTCTGGGTGCGACAGGGGCGAGTTATCTGTAAGGAACGGGTATGGAGGAGGAGGGGGAGGGAGGGGGAGGAGGAGGAAGAGGCAGGGGAGGAGGAGAAGTGAGTGCGTGAGGGAGTGAGTGACCGAGTGAGTGGGTGAGTGAGTCGACGCACCCCGGCGGCCACCCTCCGTTTTGGCGGAGTCCGTCGGGGTGCACCGTCCGCCTGGCCTGCCCGATTCGCGGCCGCACGAGGAGGAGGAAGAACGAGGGGATGATGATGATGATGATGATGATGATGATGATGATGATGATGATGATGATGATGATGATGATGATGCTGATGATGTTGATGATAATGAGGATGAGGATGAGGATGAGGATGATGATGATGATGCTGATGCTGATGCTAATACGGATGCGGATGGTGATGCTGCTAATGATGATGCTGAGTATGACGATGCTGATGGTGATGCTGATGATGATGCTGATGATGAGGATGCTGATGCTGATGCCGATGCTGATGTTGCTGAGAATGATGAAGATGATGCTGATGATGCTGTCTGTGATGATGATGCTGATGTTGATGCTGCTGATGATGATGATGATGATGATGATGATGATGATGATGATGCTGATGATGATAAAGATGATGATGCTTCTGATGCTGCTGAGGATGATGATGATGATGATGATGATGATGATGATGATGATGATGATGATGATGATGATACTGATGCTGATGATAATAACAACCACTATGAAGATCTTGCTGATACCGATGCTGATGATGATGCTGCTGATTATGATGACGATGATGATGATGGTGATGATGATGCTGCTGATGAGGATGAGGAGGATGATGCTGATGCTGTGGCTGCTGCTGATGGCAATGATGAAGATGACTATGCTTCTGATGATGATACTGCTGCTGATGAGGATGATGATGCTGATGCTGATGATGATGATCGGGATGTTGATGATGCTGATGATGATAACGACGAGGATGATGGTTTTAATGCTGGTGATGCTGGTGATGCTGATTCTGATGATGATGCTGATGCTGATGCGGATGGTGATGCTGCTGATGATGCTGATGCTGACGATGCTGACGATGCTGATGATGATAATGATGATGCGGATGATGATGACGATGATAATAGTGGTGGTGGTGGTGTTGGTGATGATGATCCTGTTCATGATGATGCTGATGATGTTGATGCTCATGATGATGACGATGCGGATGGTGATGATGCTCATGCTGCTGATGATGATGGTGATGATGATGCTGCTGATGGTTGTCATTGTGATGATGATGTTTTGATAATGATTCGGACGATGATGATGATGCTGCTGATGATGTTCATGATGATGGTGCTGATGATGATGATGCTGATGATGATGCTGATGATGATGATTATGATGATGGCTATGTTGATGCTGATGCTGCTGCTGATGATGATGCTGATGCTGATGCTGATGCTGATGCTGTTGTAATTTTGGAAACGGGTCGCCCTCCACCATGAAGCGTTTTTTTGTAAATCCAACGTGCGCAGCGTTATGGCGAGAACCGCATTTTGAAAACTTGCCGCCCTCCATGCGGGAATCTTTTGCAAATGTTTACGACGAGCGTGCGCGTCGCAAGGGCATGAACCACATTTTGAAAACGAACCGCCATCCATGCGTGAAGTTGTTGTCATTGTTCAAGACGAATGTGCGCGGCGCGGCGAGAGCCACATTTTGAAAGCCACCCGCCCTCCAGGATTGCAAATGGTGAGGGAGTCTCAGGCGAAACGCCGGGCCCGCCTTCTCGACTGGCCTCGGGGTGCGACAGGGGAGAGTTATCTAAAAGGAAGGGGTATGGAGGAGGAGGGGGAGGGAGGGGGAGGAGGAGGAAGAGGTAGGGGAGGAGGAGAAGTGAGTGCGTGAGGGAGTGAGTGACCGAGTGAGTGGGTGAGTGAGCCGACGCACCCCGGCGGCCACCCTCCGTTTTGGCGGAGTCCGCCGGGGTGCACCGTCCGCCTGGTCTGCACGATTCGCGGCCGCACGAGGAGGAGGAGGAGGAAGAACGCGGGGATGATGATGATGCTGCTGCTGATGATGCTGATGATGATGATGATGATGATGATGATGATTACGACAATGACGACGATGATGATGATGCTGATGATAATGATGTTGATGATGATGCTGATGCTGATGCTGATGATACTGATGATGATGATGATGATGATGATGATGATGATGATGATGATGCGGCTGATGCTGATGATTGGGATGATGAAGATGCTGCTGATGACGATGAGGAGGACGAGGAGGAAAAGGACGAGGAAGCTGAGGACGAGAAGGAGGAAAACATGGAGTAACGAAAGGAGGAGGACGAGGAGAGGAGGAGGAGATGGACGAATAATGATATCAACAATTCTCGTGACACGAATGATACCAGTAACAGTAATATCGATACTAGTATGAAGAATGAGAACAATAGTACTGCTAATACTAAGAAGGAGAATACTAAGACTAATACGATGACGAATGTGAATAAAACATCACGAAGAAAAAACAGGAGGAGGAGAAGGAGGAGGAGGTGTTGGAGGAGGAGGGGGTGGAGGAGGGGAGGAGGAGGAGGAGGAGGAGGATGAGGAGGAGGAGGAGGAGGAGGAGGAGGAATAATAATAGTACTAATAATAAGAATAATTGGAAAATGAAGAAGAATGATAGTAATAAGAAGAATGCTGATATCAATAATGCTAATAAGAATATTAATAGTAAGAACACTAAGAAAAATCATACGAATAATAATAAGAATAATACAAATAATAAGAAACATACGAATAATAATAATACTAATGCGAACAGTAATAATAATACTAGTAATAATAGTACCACTAGTAACAACAACAATACGTTTAGTACTAATACTAAGAAGAATGCTAATACTAATATAAAGAAGAGAAATAATCATAATAAGAATAATCATAATCATACCCACACTAAGAATAATAATAGCAGTAAGAAGAATAATAATAATAATCATACTGGTAAGAAACAACAAGAAGAAGAGGAGGATGAGGGGGAGGAGGAGGAGGAGGAGGAGGAGGAGGAGGAGGAGGAGGAGAGGAGGGAGGGAGGAGGAGGAGGAGGAGAGGAGGAGGAGGGAGGGGAGGAGGGGGGGAGGCCGAGCCTCGACCGGCCCCTGTGGCCCGAGCTGCCCCTGCGAGGTGGCTTGCCCCGACGGGGACGGCGACTGGCCCGCCGCCGCTCGCTGCGCCGTCGTGGGCCCCTCCGCGCCCGGCGCGGCGCTGGCCGCGGGCGCGGGCGCGCCCGGCGCGGGCCTCGTGCTCGCGATCCTGCACGCCGACGAGCTGCCCCTCGGCGCCGGGCTCCGCGGGCTCCTCGGGGCCCTGCCGCGCCCCTCGCAGGTGGTCCTGGCCTCGGCGGCCTGGGGCCCGGCGGCGCGGGAGCTCGCCGGCGAGGTCCTCTGCGACGCGCTCTTCGTCCGCCTCGGCGCGCGCCCCGGGGAGGGCGGCCGCGGGCTGCCCGGCGCCCGCGGGGGACGCCGCCGGCCCGCCCTCCGCGGCGGAGGCGCCCGCGGCGCGCGGCGCGGGGGGCGGCGCTGCGCTGCCTGCCGGGCGCGCCGCCGTCCCGGCCCCCGGCTGCCAGGGCGGCGAGGGGGCCTTCCCACCGCCGTCATCACCGGGTGCTGCAGCGCAGCTCGCGCTCGCGGGAGGCGGGCCGCTGCCGCGCGCCCAGGGGGCCTCGGAGGGCAGGCCGCGGGGCATGCCCGTGTTCGACGAGGCCCAGCGGCGCTGGGTCTTCGAGGTGCGCGAGGCGGGGGGGGGCAGGGGCCGTTTCCAGACGACCGTGCGCGCCGCGGGCGGCTGCGCGGAGCGGGCTGGCCAGGTGGTTCGAATCGGGGATCGACGACAGAGTTGATGAACCCCAAACTTGAAATTTCCATCGAATCTACGGAAAGAAGTGCGCCGAATGGATGTAGATCTACTTGGGGATCGACTACAGAACTGACTCACCCCAACATTGCAGTTTGCGTCGACTCTACGAGAACAACACGTCGAATAGATGTTGATCTGCGAGATTCCGTCGTTTTTGTTGTTTTGTTGTGTTTTTGTTAATGATTTTTCTCTTCGTAGATTCGACGAAGAAATCAAGTTTGGGGTAAGTGACTTCTGTGGTCGATTGTCCTACTCGAGTGGTGGACCCTGTGACGGCGAGGGTTGCCAGGGCCTCCATGGAAGTCCTGGGGCCACCTCGGGGCCAGGGGCGCGACACAGGGCATGGGTACTTCCAGCACAGTTTCCTCAGAAACCTGAGGGCTTCCAAGAAGCCTCCTGCCTTTTCAGCGGCCCCCCCGTGGGAGGAGGAGGAGGAGGAGGAGGGGGAGGAGGAGGAGGAGGAGGAGGAGGAGGAGGAGGCTTCTTGGAAGCCCCCCCCCTCCCGCTGCCCCCCGTGCGCGCCGCTGACAGGTGGCCGACCTGTGCTGGCAGGGGTACCAGCAGGGCATGTCGAGGGCGGAGCTCCTGGCGCTCCGGGCCTCGCTGTACGAGGATCGGTGGCCCGCCGAACATGCGTCACCCAGACCCCCTCGAGTCATGAAAAAGTCACGACGGGCAGTTTTTCGCTAGTTTCGGCCTTTGGGGGGGGCCCTTGCCGGGCCTCTCGGGGCCGTCCAGGATGAAAAGCCGGTCCCGGGAAAGGGGTCCAGACCTCTGGGGGTCGACGTCATGAACAAGTCATGACGTCGGAGGCCTGGGGTTAGCCTGTTGATTTTAGCCGAAGGTGTGTGTTTGTGTGTTGCCCCGTTCGGCCCTCGTTGCGTCGGCCGCGTCGCCCCGAAGGGCCTCGGTGGAGAGGCGCGCGTGTGCGCCGACGCACCAGACATGCGATGCCCTCACTTTTTGTTTGAGCACGGGCTCCCTGGGCGTCCCGACCCTGTCCCCGGGGCCGGCTTTTCCTCCCGGGGCGTTTCTGGAGGGTCCCGGGGCCCGGCGAGCGCCCCTGGAGGCCGAGCACGGCCAGAAGCCTCCCCAGTCCCGATTTTTTTCCCCGACGCGAGCATGTCTGGCACACGTTCTGAGGATCCTCGAGATGAGTCAAGCAGTCGCGAAGCGTCCAGGCTTGCTTACAGGCCCACCGAACAATGCACGAATCACTTTTTGTACTTGGCACGACATGTCCTTAGAACCTTCCTGGTTCCCAACCATCCTGTGGTGTTGGGTCCTCGTTTTGAAGAGACGGTGCCCCGCGTCTCCTTCCTCTCCTCCTCCGCCTCCTCTCCCCTCCTATCATCCTCATCGTCATCATCATCATCATCGTCATCATCATGGCACACCCCTCACACGTTTCGTGGCCCCATAGGGAGCTCCACCTAAGGTCCACGTGGCGCAGCTCGCATGGCGCCACCGTCCCTTTTTGGCACACCCCTCACACGTTTCGTGGCCCCATAGGGAGCTCCACCTAAGGTCCAAGTGGCGCAGCTCGCATGGCGCCACCGCCCCATTTTGGCACACCCCTCACACGTTTCGTGGCCCCATCAGGGAGCTCCACCTGAGGTCCAAGTGGCGCAGCTCGCATGGCGCCACCGCCCCATTTTGGCACACCCCTCACACGTTTCGTGGCCCCTCAGGGAGCTCATTTTGGCACACCCCTCACACGCTTCGTGGCCCCATAGGGAGCTCCACGTAAGGTCCACGTGGCGCAGCTCGCATGGCGCCACCGTCCCTTTTTGGCACACCCCTCACACGTTTCGTGGCCCCATAGGGAGCTCCATTTACGGTCCAAGTGGCGCAGCTCGCATGGCGCCACCGCCCCTTTTGGCACACCCCTCACACGTTTCGTGGCCCCATAGGGAGCTCCATTTACGGTCCAAGTGGCGCAGCTCGCATGGCGCCACCGCCCCATTTTGGCACACCCCTCACACGTTTCGTGGCCCCTCAGGGAGCTCCACCTGAGGTCCAAGTGGCGCAGCTCGCATGGCGCCACCGCCCCATTTTGGCACACCCCTCACACGTTTCGTGGCCCCTCAGGGAGCTCCACCTGAGGTCCAAGTGGCGCAGCTCGCATGGCGCCACCGCCCCATTTTGGCACACCCCTCGCACGTTTCGTGGCCCCTCAGGGAGCTCATTTTGGCACCCCTCACACGCTTCGTGGCCCCATAGGGAGCTCCACCTAAGGTCCACGTGGCGCAGCTCGCATGGCGCCACCGTCCCTTTT
>CAUYUJ010011119.1:5000-10000 GCA_963575745.1 Prorocentrum cordatum
TTCAACATGTGGCTCTAGGTCTGGCGCCGCGCACATTTGTTGCATCTTCGCGGTGGTTAGATCGGCTTGCTTTTGCCGTCGCCCATGCTCGCACCCCGGACCGCATCCCTCGACCATGGATGACTCGGATTTGAGGCCAAGGGGATGGCGGAGCTGGGGGCGGACGACGGTTGTGGGATGCTTAGGGCACATCTTAAAGGAAGCGTGAACCATTGGAGCCTCGCTGCTGCCCCGCACAGGGCTAAGGCAACCAACAAGAGGACGAGTCCCGCTCAGCGCAGGTCCCGTGCAGGACCTGTGCAGGGACGTTTTCCCCTTCCCGCGCACCCAGGGAGGTGCGTGCACAATCGGGGAGCACCCGCACCTTGATGCAGGAATCTCCTTTGAGGCTGCCACTATATCGGAGACGCAGCTCGAAGGCGACGCACCGCCTACTGCAGCAGCCCCCCTTCAACAATCATCAAGGCATCAAACTACGCAGCTGCGTGGCTGGTTAATGTCGCCGCGGGGCTGGAGGCCCGTGGACCGTACCCGGAACACGCCATGGGATACCGGCCCCGCTCTAAGCCGCACCCAGCACGAACGATGACGAAACTGGGCGGAGGGGCCCGGGGAAAGTTTCGCCAACGCTCGAGACAACGGCTTCGGCGAGCGCGCGGACGGCGACGACAATGACGACGATGCTGGCGCAGACCATCCTCCCTCCACTTTCCTACCGACCCTGGTGGGGAGCAACGGGAGGGGAGATGCTCAACGTCGTTTAGCCATATCCACTTCGTGTCCCACGAACGTGGCCGAAATACGGGGGGACAAATCCTGCCCCCTGCTAAAGTCTTTGCTGCGCGTGCTAATGCGTCGGCACTCGACGACAACTTATTTAAGACCGGGGATTCCACAATGGCACGTGGAAGAACAATAACTAGGCTTGTCTTGAGCCTTGAAGACCCCCTTTGATCCGTTGCAGGCATGCTGCGAAAGTTGTAGCTCGAATTCGGGCCAACAGCCTCGGGCAACTTGCTCCTACGGGCAAATACAACCAAGTCGGCCCCCATCACACCCAAATGAACCCCCACAAGGCGAAGATCATACTGACAGGCGCAGCCCCCTTTGAGCCCGATGTCAGTCGATCATTTTCGCGGTGGCTAGATCGGCTTGCTTTTGCCGTCGCCCACGCTCGCGCTCCTGGCCTCGTCCCTCGACCATGGATGACTCGGATTGGAGGCCAAGGGGATGGCGGAGCTGGGGGCGGACGACGGTCGCGGGATACTTGGGGCACATCTGAGAGGGAGCGTGGACCATTGGAACCTTGCTACCGCCCCGCACGGGGCGGTAGCAGCGGAGAGGAGGACGAGTCCCGCGTAGCGCAGGTTCCGCGCAAAACCTGCGCAGGAACGCTTTCCCCAAACGCCGCTTTTACCCCTCCTCTCCGCGCGGCACTCTCCCACTCCTAACGCCGCCCGCAGACGCAGCGAAAAGAGCGGGCCGACGGGAAAGCTCGAGCGCGAGGTGGCTCAAGCTCCACCGCCACGCCGGCTGCGACCGCATAGCTCGCAACCCTATTTCGGCACGTCCAGGACATTCCGCGTCGATTTCCGATGGCCGCCGAGGACGCGGCCTCGGGTGATGCCACGTTGCGTGCGTGCGCGCGCGTGCGCGCGTGCGTGCGCGCGTGTATGTATGTACGCGCGCACGTGCGTAATTATGTACGTGTGCGCGCGTGCGCGCGTGCGTGCGAGCGCGCGCGTGCGTGTGCGTGCGTGCGTTCGTGCGTACGTGCGCGCGTGTGTGTTGTTGCAGAAACCAAATCCACTCCTCCCCTCTCCTCCTTCCGCCCCCGCCCCCCCGCCCCCATCGATCGAGGAGCGGGCCGCTCGCCGCCGAGGCTGCGCCGCGGCCTGGGGCCACGCCTCGGGTGGAACCGAGGTGACCTCGGCCAGGGGCCCTTGGAGGTGCTCGGGGGCATCGCGGGCGCGCAGGAGGGAGCTGGAGGTTGAGGAGAAGACATGCTGGGACCTTTTTCCACAGCGACACAAGCAAAATGCGACAGTCATGCTTGCCCGGCGCCCCCAGTCCAGCGCCATAGCTGCTGGTGCGTAAGGCAGAAAAGCGGGGCAAGAAACACCGGCTGGCGAAAAGTCCCGACACCGCTGGCGATCATTGAAGCCACGATAGGGTTTTCCAGCGCGCCCCGGGAAAGAACGTCCGCGGGATTGCCACCGCTGGGGACGTGCTCTAACCAACACCTGCAGCCCAAGGTCGCCAGGAGCGCCGATGCCTGTAGCGCCAGGCGGCACATTGTGGCTGTCGGCGAGCCGGCTTTGACTGGAGACGTCGCAGAAGTTTCGCCAAGGCTCGAGCCAACGGCTTCGGCGAGCGCGCGGACGGCGACGACATTGACGACGATGCTGGTGCAGACCATCCTCCCTCCACTTTCCTACCGACCCAGGTGGAAAGCAACGGGAAGGGAGATGCTCAACGTCGTTTAGCCCAAAGCCGAATGTCCACATTCGTGTCCCACGAACGTGGCCGAAATGCGGGGGGACAAATCCTGCCCCCTGCTCAAGTCTCTGCTGCACCTGCTAATGCGTCGACGCTCGACGACATGATACTTAAGACCGGGGTTTCCGAAATGGTAAGTGGAAGACATACCTCGAGATGTGTCTTGAGCCTTGAAGACCCCTTTGAGCCGTTGCAGGCATGCCGCGAAATTTGTAACCCGAATTCGGGCCAACAACCTCGGGCAACCTGCCTCTACGGGCATATACAATCAAGTCGGTCCCAATCGCACCCAAATGACCCCCCGCACGGCGAAGATCAAACTGACAGGCTCAGCCCCCCTTTGATCCCGATGTCAATCGATCAACCACTTGTCAAAGTTTCACGGGTTGAGGGCGGGTGGACTTGAAAATGTGGCTCTCGCCTTAGCGCCGCTTACATTCGTTTCAAACATTTACAGAAAAAATCGCAGGCGGATGGTTTTCAAAATGTGGCTCTCGCCTTAGCGCCGGGCGCACTCGGTGTTAAGCTTTACAAGGGTTTCACGAATTGACAGGGGGCCGTTTTGAAAATGTGGTTCTCGCCTTAGCGTCGTGCCCATTCGTTTCAACAATTTGCAACACCCGGTTTCACGTATAAACAACGGATGGCTTCCAACATGTGGCTCTCGCCTCAGCGCCGCGCGCATTCGTCTCAAAACATTGCAAGAGCTTCTCGGATTGAGGACGGTTCTTTTTCGACATGTGGTTCTCGCCTGATCGCTGCGCACATTCATTCTGAACATTTGCAGCAGTTCCATGGATGTCCATGGTGAGCGTACCAGAAATGGTGTTCTGGAGCGGTTCAGGACTGTCAGGGCGCAACAGTTACGTCGATTCGCGGTGCTGAAGTTCCAGAAATTGAATTACGGTAGGGATCAGGATCGCCAAGACGTAAGAGCCAGTCTAAATCGTGGCGTTGGAGTCCTGAAAATAATAGTTTGGCACGCTTCAGGATGTTCACACGGTTGCCACCCAACGGGGCTTTTCCCTCAGTGAAAATGACCCCCCGTATGGGACCTATGACGAGGAATCTTGGAGGAAGCGTGTACTGCACCATCGTTGATGAGTCTTGGGTTTACACAAGTCTCTCTCCTCGTCCTCCTCCTCGTCCTCCTCCTCCTCCTCCTCCTCCTCCCCTCCTCCTCCTCCTCCTCCTCCTCCTCCTCCTCCTCCTCAAGGAGGGGGAGGGGGAGAGGCGGAGGCGGAGGAGGAGGGCAAGGGGGGGGGTGAGACGGAGACGAATGGGCAGCGGGAGGGGGAAGCGGGAGGAAGATCGAGGGGCGAAGGAGCCGACGACCCGCGGGCCGCTGCAGGCGGGGCTCCCGAGAGGGCAGGACCCCACACGGGCACAGCGGCGGGCACGCGGGGCCGCACGGCGGAGCACGGCCACCACCGCGGCCGCACGACGCAGCGCGCGCCGCGGGCACTCTGCAGAAGGGCGCCGACGGCCTGCCGGGAGCGGGGCCGCGAGGAGCTGCCCCCTCCCGCAGCAGGCCGGCAGGGGCGCACCGTGCGCGCACGTGGCGGGTGCTGCCAGCCGCGGCCCAATCCCCGCATGACGACGCGGGCACCTCCGCGCCGTCGGGTCGGAGGGGCGGAGGTGCGCACCAGCACCAACGCAGGAGGTTGCCTCCACCAGGGGAAGACCTCCTCCTCCTCCTCCTGCTCCTGCTCCTGCTCCTCCTCCTCCTCCTGCTCCTCCTCCTGCTCCTCCTCCTCCCTTCTCCTCCTTCCTCCCTTCCTCCTCCTCCTCCTCCTCCCCTCCCCTCCTCCTCCTCTCCTCCTTCTCCTCCTCCCCTCCTCCTCCTCCTCTCCTCCTCCTCCTCCTCCTCTCCTCCTCCTGTTCCTCCTCCTTCCTCCTCTCCTCCTCCTCCTCTCCTCCTCCTCCTCCTCCTCCTCCTCCTCCTCCTCCACCTCCTACTGCTCCTCTCCTCCTCTCCTCCTCCTCCTCCTCTCCTCGCCTCCTCTTCCTCCTCCTCCTCCTCCTCCTCCTCCTCCTCCTCCTCCTCCTCCTCCGTCGAGCCCCAGAGGTCTGGACCCCTCCCCTGGGACCGGTGCTGCCTCCTGAGCCGTTTCTGGACGGCCCCGAGTCCCAGCAAGGGCCCCCGGAGGCCGAGGACAGCGACAAGAGCCTTCCCTCGCCGCGATCTCGTTACATCGCGCGGGGGGGTCTGGGAATGCCCCAGGGGGCGACGCCTCCGGCGGCGCCAAGAGCCAGGGTGTTGCTGCCACCGCCCAGGGCCACTCGGCGGGCCTCTGGAGCCCAGCGGGGACGATGATCACCCGGGCAGGGCGGGCTGCCCGAAGCCTCACCACCTCGGAGGGGGAAGGAGGGCGAGGAGCAGGACGACTCCCAAGACCTGATCGCGTCGTGAAAAAATCAGGACGGCGGGTTTTCAGGAGTTTTCGGCCTCGTGGGGCCCTCGCCGGGCCTCGGGACCGTCAAAAAACGACTCAGGATGA
>CAUYUJ010011119.1:20000-24666 GCA_963575745.1 Prorocentrum cordatum
GAGAGGCCCAATATATAGGAACATGAGTAAAACATTAGGATTGTGTACACAGGAGAAGGACCATCTATAGAAACATACGTAGAGCATCAAAGAATCGTGCTCCAGGTAAGGCCCAATCGATAGGAGCATACGTAAAACACATGGGATTGGAGCACTCCTGTTGCCTTCTGAGGCCTCCTGCTCCTGGGGCCTCTCGGGGCCTCCTGTTGCCTTCCGAGGCCTCCTGGCGCTTCCTGTTGCCTCCTGGGGCCTCCTGTGGTTTCCTGAGGCCTTCTGGAGCTTCCTGAGGCCTCCTGGAGCCTCTTGGGACATCCTGTGGCCTCTTGAGTTTTTCTGTGGCCTCCTGAGGCCTCCTGGGACCTCATGTGGTCTCCTGGGGCCTCCTGGAGCCTGTTGGAGCCTCCTGTGGCATCCTGAGAAGAATCTGCGCCCACGAGCCTGGCCACCAAAACAAGCAAACCGATCGAGACATCCTCAAAATCTGGCCCACCTGGGGGGTGAAAATGAGCGCCTCGCTCGAGACATCCTCCAAATCTGCTCCGAAAGGGAAGGATATTGGGCCCAGAAACACGCAAACCGCCTGAGACATCCCCACAAAACGGCAGCGAACGGGCCCGTGCAAACACCCCTGGCGGCTCCCCTTAGGGCCACGAGCCTGGCCACGAAAACAACCAAACCGATCGAGACATCATCAAAATCTGGCCCACCTGGGGGGTGAAAATGAGCGCCTCGCTCGAGACATCCTCCAAATCTGCTCCGAAAGCGAAGGATGTTGTGCCCAGAAACAAGCAAACCGCCTGAGACACCCCCACAAAATGGCCGCGAACGAGCCCGTGCAAACACCCCTGGCGGCTCCCTTTAGGGCCACGAGCCTGGCCACCAAAACAAGCAAACCGATCGAGACATCCTCAAAATCTGGCCCACCTGGAAGGTGAAAATGAGCGCCTCGCTCGAGACATCCTCCAAATCTGCTCTCCAAGCGAAGGGTGTTGGGCCCAGAAACAAGCAAACCGCCTGAGACATCCCCACAAAATGGCCGCGAACGAGCCCGTGCAAACACCCCTGGCGGCCCCCCTTCGGGGTGCTGAAACCAGCGCCCCGCCTGAGACATCCTCACAATCTGCTCTCCAAGCGAAGTCTGAGTATGACTAATACTGTGTATGAGTAAGTCTGGGTATGAGTGAGTCTGTGTATGAGTACGTCTGGGTGTGAGCAAGTCTGTGTATGAGTAAGTCTGCGTATGAGTATGTCTGAATGTGAGTAAGTCTGAGTATGAGTAGGTCTGAGTATGAGTAAGTCTGAGTATGAGTAAGTCTGTGTATGAGTAAGTCTGAGTATGAGGAAAGGGGGGGAGGGGAGGAGGAAAGAGGAGGAGGAAGGAGGAGGAGTAGGAGGCGTCCAAGTAATAACAAGAACCCCATCTTAGGATATGGGGAAATAGTGGTTGGAGTATTGGTATGCAACTAGCACAGTACTAGTAGTAGTAGTAGTAGTAGTAGTAGTAGTAGTAGTAGTAGCAGTAGTAGTAGTAGTAGTAGTAGTAGTAGTAGTCGTAGTAGTAGTAGTAGTAGTAGTAGTAGTAGTAGTAGTAGTAGTAGTAGTACTAGTAGCTGTAGTAGTAGCAGTAGTAGTAGTAGTAGTAGTAGTAGTAGTAGTAATCGTAGTCGTGGGCCAACTAGTAGTAATAGGTGTCGTTGTTGTCAGAGTAGACGTCGTCGTAGCAGTCGTAGTAGTAATAATAAACGTAGTAGTAGTAGCACTAGTAGTAGTAGTAGTAGTAGTAGTAGTAGTAGTAGTAGTAGTCGTAGTAGTAGTAGTAGTAGTAGTAGTAGTTGTTGTATAGTATTACTAGTAAGTAGTAAGCAGTAATAAGTAGTACGTAAGTAGTTCCGCCCCTGGCGGCGGTAGTATAGTAGTAGTAGTTAGTAGTCGTAGTAGTCGTATTGGTAGTAGTCCGTAGTAGTCGTCGTAGTATATTAGTAGTAGTAGTAAAGTAAGTAGTAGTGGTAGACTAGTAAAGTAGCAGTCGTAAGTAGTAGTAGTAGTGAGTAGTAGTTAGTATAGTATCGTAGTAGTAGTAGTAAGTATACTAGTAGCGAGTAGTTGTAGTACTAGTAGTAGTAGTCGTAGTAGTAGTAGTAGTAGTAGTAGTAGTAGTCGTAGTAGCAGTAGCGAAACTACTAATACCAGTAGCCGTGCTACTACAAGAACTAGTAAACACATAACAATAAAAATAGTACTAGTAGTAGTAGTCGCCGCAGTCGTGGTAGTAGTAGTAGTACTACTACTACTACAACTAGTGGTAGGCGTAATCGTAATTGTGAACATAATAGTAGTAATAGTCGTGGCAGTACCCGTAGCAATAGTAGTAAGAGCAGTCGTAATAATAATCGTAACAGTAGTCGTAGTAGTAGAAGTAGTAGTAGTACTAGTAGTAGAAGTAGTAGTTGTAGTGGTAGTAGTAGTACACGTAGTGAGAGTAGTAGTAGTAGTAGTAGTAGAAGTAGTAGTAGCAGTAGCAGTAGCAGTAGCAGTAGTAGCAGTAGTGGTAGTAGTAGTAGTAGTCGTAGTAGTAGTAGCAGTAGTTGCAGTAGTACTGGTAATAGCAGCAGTGGTAACAATCAAAATAAGAATGGTAGTTGGTGGTAGTAGTAGTAGTAGTAGCAGCAGTGATAATAGTCGTCGCAAACGTAGTAGTAGTAGTAGTAGTAGCAGCAGTAGTAGTAGTAGTAGTAGTAGTAGTAGTAGTAGTAGTAGTAGTAGTAGTAGTAGTAGTAATAGTCGTAGTAGTAGTAGTAGTAGTAGTAGTAGTAGTAGTAGTAGTGGTAAGTAGCAGTGTAGTGGTAAGTAGTAGTGTAGTAGTAGTAGTAGTAGTAGTAGAAGTAGTAGTAGTAGTAGTAGTAGTAGTAGTAGTAGTAGTAGTAGTAGTAGTAGTAGTATTAGTAGCAGTAGTAGTCGTAATAGTAGTAGTAGTAGTAGTAGTAGTAGTAGTAATGTAGTAGTAATCGTAGCCGTAGTATAGTAAAGTAGTAGTAGTAGTAGTAGTAGTAGTAGAAAGTAGTAGTAATAGTAGTAGTAGTGTAGTAGTAGTCATCATAGGAGTTACTAGTATTAGCAGTTAGCAGTAGGAGTCGGAGTGGTAATAGGATAGTAGTGGTAGTAGTAGTATAGTAAGTAAGTATATATAGAATAATCGTAAAGGTAGTAGTAGAAGTAGTAGCAGTAGTAGCAGCAGCAGCAGTAGTAGTAGTAGTAATCGCAGCCGTAGTAGTAGTAGTAGTAGTAGTAGTAGTAGTAGTAGTAGTAGTAGTAGTAGTAGTAGTAGTAGTAGTAGTAATGCTAGTCGTAGTAATCATAGTAGTAATAGCAGCAGTAGCAGTAGCAGTAGCAGTAGCAGTAGCAGTAGTACTAGTAGTAGTAGTAGTAGTAGTAGTAGTAGTAGTAGTAGTAGTAGTAGTAGTACTAGTATTAGTACTAGTAGTTAGAGTAGTAGTAGTAGTATAGTAGTAGGAGTAGTAGTAGTAGTAGTAGTTAGTAGCATAGTACTAGTAGTAAGCAGTAGTAGTAGTAGTAGTAGTAGTAGTCGTGGTAGTAGTAAGTAGTAGTAGTAATTAAGTGCTTCTCGCTATTGTCGATCCTTAGTGGGCTGCGCTCACCGGGGGTGAATTCGCTATGAGTGCCTATTTCGTAGTAGTAATACTTCGTAGTAGTAGTAGTAGTAGTAATAGTAAGTATAGTAGTGAGTAAGTGAGTATATTAGTAGTAAGTAAGTATAGTAGTGGTAGTAGTAGTATGTATCAGGTAGTAAGTAGTAAGTAGTAGTAGTAGTAGTAGTAGTAGTAGTAGTAGTAGTAGCAGTAGTAGCAGTAGTAGTAGTAGTAGTAGTAGTAGTAGTAGTAGTAGTAGTAGTAGTAGTGGTAGAGTCGTAGTAGTAGTATTAGTAGTATTAGTAGTATTAGTAGTATTAGTGGTATTAGTAGTAGTATTAGTAGTAGTAGTAGTAGTAGTAGTAGTAGTCGTAGAAGTAATGGTTTGGGCACCGCGGAAAGCTCAGGACGCGGCGTAGCTGCTGGAATGCATCCACAGCAACACCTCGGGGAACCGACGACAAGACCGTACGAACACCTCAAAGCCTCGAACCTCTTCCCTCCTTTCTCTTCCTCCTCCTCCTGCTCCTCCTCCTCCTCCTGCTTCCCAATCGCTACTCGCCCACCGCTCCTCCTCCCCCTCCTCCAGCTCCTCTCTCCCTCCTCCTCCTCCTTCTCCTCGTTCTCCTCGTTCTCCTCCTCCTCGTTCTCCTCCTCGTTCTCCTCCTCGTTCTCCTCCTCGTTTTCCTCCTCCTCCCCTCGCGCCGCCCCCCGCGCCCCAGGGCCGGCGGCCTCGCGCGGGCTCCTGTCCTCCGCCGCGGAGCCAGCCGCGGAGGCAGCCTCGGAGGAGGCGTCCTCCGGGGGACCGTCAAAAGCTATTCGGGATGGAAAACTGGTCCCGGGGAAGGAGTCCAGACCTCAACAAAAGAAAACACGGCGTCGGGGGTCTGGGTAGGGCACGATACGGTAGGGCAGGATCAGGCGCGGTAGGAATACGGCGGGATGAGGATAGGGTAGGATGGGCAAGGACAGGCTAGAAGAAGGAGGCGCCCGCAAGAGGGGGGTGAGGAACAGGCACG
>CAUYUJ010011120.1:0-2500 GCA_963575745.1 Prorocentrum cordatum
GACTTCTTCTGAGTCAGCCTCTATTTTTTGTTTGCATCAGCCTCCACCCTCCCTCAGCCTGCCTCACCTCAGCCTCAGCCTGCCTCAGCCTCACCTCAGCCTGCTTTAGCCTCAGCCTTCATCTGCCTCCGCCTCGGCTTCAGCCTCCAGCCTGCCGTCAGCCTCAGCTCAGCCTGCCTCATCCATTCAAAATGTACCCGGGAATGAGTTCTGGGAACTCGAAGAACCACCGATGGCCTCAGTTGGACAATCGATTCAAAATCATGCCCAGGAATGGAGTTCTGGGAACTCGAAGACCACGAAGTGGCCTACAGGTGGCTCCGGGCATTCAAAATCATGCCCAGGAATGGAGTTTTGGGAGCTCGAAGAACACGAAGTGGCCTACAGTTGGCTCCGGGCATTCAAAATCATGCCCAGGAATGGAGTTCTGGGAGCTCGAAGAACACGAAGTGGCCTACAGTTGGCTCCAGGCATTCAAAAGCATGCCCAGGAATGGAGTTCTGGGAACTCGCAGACCACGATGTGCGTTACTGTTTGCTAACAATGGAGTCCCCGGCATCCTCCCCCGGATCGCGCCCAGACCCCCCTTGGGCGTCATGATGCTCTCTTTTGACCCTATTAGAAACCTATCAGTCTTCGCTGTTAGAAGTAAAAATCAGGGCGTCTCATGTCGGGGACGGGCGGCTCTCAGTTCCCCCCCCCCCCCCCCTGGCAGCGCGAGTTCTCTGCCACGGAGCTGGCGCGCGGAGCGGCGAGCAAGCCAAACCCTGGGGGCACGTGCTCGTCGTGCCCGCCCTCGTGCGCTGGAGGGGGCCCTCCGGGCGCTGATGAAGGGAGGAGGTCTAATAGCGGAGGTGCGGCTCGCTGGCCTTGGCTGGGCCTTCCTGGTGCAGGGCAAAGCGTGTCCCTTGATAGCTTTCCGCCCGGTCCCCAGGGCCGTCAGGCCACGATCGTCGAGAGAGAGAGAGAGGGAGCGAGCGAGAGAGACGTGCGAGGGGGTCCACACGACCGAGGTCGATCTGGGGCCCCTGGCCCAGCATACGGGGCACAGCGAGCTCGCACCCGCGAGTCGCTGTTCGCCCCCGACCCCCCCCCTGACTGAGCCCGCCCCGCTCCCAACCCGTGGCCATATGATAGAATGGATAGGGCAAACGGCCCCCTCGAGACACACACACACTCACACTCACACTCACACTCACACTCACACTCACACTCACACTCACACTCACACTCTCACACACACACACACACACACACGCACACGCACACGCACACGCACACGCACACGCACACGCACACGCACACGCACACGCACACGCACACGCACACGCCCACGCACACGCACACGCACACGCACACGCACACGCACCCGCACACGCACACGCACACGCACACGCACACGCACACGCACACGCACACGCACACGCACACGCACACGCACACGCACACGCACACGCACACGCACACGCACACGCACACGCACACGCACACTCACACTCACACGCACACGCACACGCACAGTCACACGCGCACGCGCACGCGCACGCGCACCGCACACGGCAACCGCAAACACGCACACACGCCACACCACACACGCACACACGCAACAACGCACACCGCACACACGCACACGCCCCATACACACACACACAGCGGCATCCTGAAGCCCGCGGCACGCGGCATTGTCTGCGAGTGTGCACCCCGCCGCTACCACGCTCGAAATTTCAGCCTTGGCGACCCTTCCATGGAGAGGAGAGGAGGAGGAGGAGGAGGAGGAGGAGGAGGAGGAGGAGGAGGAGGAGAAAGAGGAGGATGAGTCTCCCCATCCCACCCTTCAGGGGTGGCTGGGGGATTTTTTGCCCCGCCCCGCCTGGAGGGTCCACCCTCGGTCCCGCTAGATTTCAGCTACCCTAGCATGATCACCCTCCCAGGGGCGACAGCAGTGTCAGCGACAGCGTCAGGAGGAGGAGAAGGAGGAGGAGCAGGAGCGGGAGCAGGAAGAGGAGAAGGAGGAGGAGGAGGAGGAGGAGGAGGAGAAGGAGGAGGAAAGGAGGAGGAAGCAGGGTCAGGAGCCGGACAGGGCGGAGAGAGGAGGAAGGAGGAGGAGGAGGAGGAGGAGCAGAGAGGAGGAGGAGGAGGAGGAGGAGGAGGAGAGGAGGAGGAGCAGGAGGAGGAGGAGGAGGAGGAGGAGGAGGAGGAGAAGGAGCAGGAGGAGGAGGAGGAGGAGGGGAGCAGGAGAGGAGGAGAGCAGGAGGAGAGGAGGGGAGGAGGCGGAGGAGGAGGAGGAGCAGATGACGATGAGGAGGAGGAGGAGAGGAGGAGGAGGAGGAGGAGAGGGGACGAGGAGGACGAGGAGGACGAGGAGGACGAGGAGGAGGAGGAGGAGGAGAGGAGGAGGAGAGAATGAGCACTCCGCGCCAGCCGCGGCCGTCCCCCAGCCTCAGGGGGCGTCCTGCCCCGGCGGGTCGCGCTTGCCCTTGGGTACCGCCCCGGCGGCAGG
>CAUYUJ010011120.1:10000-20000 GCA_963575745.1 Prorocentrum cordatum
ATCTGAAGGGCCTCTGACGCGGTCGGGGACCGTGGGGAGGCAGAACATGGGAGAGCGCAAGAATGCTTCAAAGACCATTGGAAAATGTATGATTTTCGGCTTCTGGGGCCCTTTGGACGGGCGTCTGGAGGCGCTCTTGGAGCGTTTCGGCGGCGTCGTCGGCCGTCCTGAGGCCATTTCGGCATGTCCGGGGCCTCTGGGGGCTGTCTTCGGGCGTCCGGGGAGCCCGGGAATCATGTTCCTGGAGAGGCTTCCGGGAACATGATTTCGAACGAGGCCCTCTTGGGCCTCCTGGAGGCCGTTCTGGGGGCCTCCTGGGCCGGCTTTGGGGCCCGTCTTGGGAGGTTCTGTGAACCCCACAAAACGACCATTTTGGGCCGTCTTGGGCCTCTCTTGGGCTGTCTTGGGGCTCCTCAAACGCGTCTGGGGCACTGCGAAGACGAAGCAAGGGAGTATGCTGAAAATGTACGTTTTACTACAGGAGCGGGCTGATTTTTGCCTCTTGAAGGCCCTCTTGAGGCCTCGGCCATCTTCAAGCCATCTCGGGCCCTCTTGGGCCTCGCTGAGGCTGTCCTGGGGCCCTCTACCCAGAGCCTCAAGATCAGTAAAAAAAAAGAGACGTGTAAATCTTCTCATGCCTGAGATTTTAACTATCTCCGCCCCGCTTAAAATATGTACGAACGCAGCGTGTGGATTTGCTCGAGATGCCGCGTTTCTGTTGCCAGTGCTGACGCAGTCCAGCCCCAGCGGTCCGACGATTGATAGTTGAAGAAAGGTTTCGTGCATGCGTGGTGCAAATGTATATTGCATGGTAGGGTGGAGGAGGATAGAACGGAGCGAAGAGGACGTGGAGCAAAACGGGCCAAATGGGCTTGGACAAGCCATCCTGGGGGCCTAACGGCGAACGGCCTGTGTTCCTGAGAGCGTGGCTGGACAAAGGTTGCGAGGTGCGTGTTCATGCTTTTCGGCGTTGTCCCGCGACTCGCCCCGCGGCCCGCCAGAGCACGCGTGCTTGTGCAAAACGCGCCCGCCCGCGACCCGCCTGCGATCCGCCCGCGACCACGGCGCAATCTCGCGATCCGTACACTCGATCTGGCACGCACCTTCATGTCCCGGATCGCCATCAGCATCTTCGCCTAAAAGGGGTATCGTTTTTTGGTCACGTGTTCGAGAGGGCCCTCTCGATAATAATGCGCGCGTTGTGGGGTCTTCTGCGTTCGCCCTCAAGGGAATCGCGAAACCCGCGCCGCGGGGCCACGAGGGGGCCACAAGGCCACGGGGCTGAGGTGAAAGCGGAAGTGGCCCATCTGAGGTGGGCCAGTTGGCCCTGGGCGGGGAAGGGGTCGGGAGCGGGCTGAGAGAGAGAGAGAGAGAGAGAGAGAGAGACCCAAAACTGGGCGTCAATATTTTCAAAAATACTGACGCCCCTTTTCGGCGGCACCGTTAGACAAGTTTGACCCCCCTCACGCGCTGGGAAGGAAGGACATCTGCATATGGTGCGCCAGTGTGAATGCGATCTCTGAAATGGCTCTCCACTGTCGCAGTCACTGCCCCATGCCCGCCTTGGCTTGGAAAGCGCCAAATTTGCTCTTAAAAATTTGTTTTCGGACTCTGAATCTTGAAGATCCAATCTGGCGCTTTCCAGGTCCAGGCGGGCAGGGATGGCGACTGCGACAACGAAGAATCATCTCAGAGATCACAGTCACACCATCACACCATTAGATGTCCATTCAACTAGGCGCGTAAGGAGGGCCAAACATGTGAAACGGCACCGCCGAACAAGGGCGTCAATATTTCTAGAAATTTTGACGCCCAGTTTTGGGCCTCTCAACCTGCCCCCGACCCCTGCCCCGAAGCACGAGGGCCACTTGGGGAACTGAGGTGGGCCACTGGGCCCTGCGGGGCTTGGACCCCCTCTGGGTGAAACGATCGGGTCGACAACTCAACTTCTGATGTGCGTGCGCTTCCTGACGAGGTGTCTCGAAAACGATGTTTTTGGTAGGGTGTCTCGTTTACTTGCTTTAAAGAAAAACACCCCCCCCTCACGATCACCACGCCAGTAATCGGCGCTACTCGCTACATGCGGTTACACATTGGTTACACCCACGTTGCGCCCATGTTAGAGTTTGCGCCTCGATGCGTGCATCCGTTTGGAATCATCCTAAACCTTTAGCTCAAACGCCGTGCCCCACCAGGAATATGAGCGGGCGAAGGAGGAGGAGGGAGAAGGGCGAAAGAGAAGGGAGGAGGGGTGGAAAAGGCGGGGGGAGGAGCGACTCACTTTCTGGCCCGACGACCGGCGCCTCAAGAAAATACCCAAAGCCGTAATGCAATGCTTTTCGTGGGCTGCAGCCTGCTCTAATGACCGTCCTGTTGCGGACATCGCCGCAGGATGATAAGATGATTTTGAGTTGGCTTCAAAATAACGTTCCGTACTTCCACTCCAAAACTAATGCAGTGCAATACTTGAGGAAAAAGTCTTTTGCACAGTTGACTTGTACGGGCCATTGCAAGACATGCTGTAGATTTGAAACACCCGTCCCACCATAGATTCCGAGGTATAAGACTGAGTGAACCTCGGATTTGCCAGCCGAGCTTGAGAGCACAAACGGGCCACAACATAATGAAGCTTGGGCTTCGTGGGCCACCTGCATCTATCCCTGCCCAACGAAAGAACACCTAAAAGCTGGTAGTTTTGCCCAAACCTCACGGTGTGACGCTCGAGGTCCCGCCTTTCATCATCGCTGAAAAAGCAGCCAGCTGAGTAACAAATCTCATAAACGCATGACAAAGACTCTATGACCTTAAGGGCGTGTTTATTCTCCTTGCATGGGTCTAACACCGTGGCCCTTTGCTGGAGGTTCAAGGTGTACTTGACGAGTCCTCGGGTGTTAGCTGCCTTCACACCTGCGCCGTGAAGTTCTGGGAACTCGCCGGACGCGCATATGTTTGCCGACGTCAACCGGCCTATCCGGTTGCTCTCCCCAGTCGCCGTGTAGTACGCCCTGATGTCGTCGTTCAAGAAGTCTACGCGCTCACCTATCGTAGCACCAGGAAGTATGTTTGCAAAACCATGAATGTGCATTTGGAAAATGTTCCCAATGACAGACCCTGTCACGCCGTTATGGTCGAGTATATGCAGCAGGTCCAATCTGTATGTGAATTTCGAAAACCACCCATCATAGGAGAAGATCGGGTGAAGAGGCCTCCGGATGTTCGCCATGAAATCTTCGTTGTCGTATATTGTGTCTCTCCAGGCGGCTCCACCGTCAAAGCAATTGCGAGGCACTGCAGGGCCATTCGCTGCAGCACAAAAGGCACACATGCTCACGGAGTTATAGCGAGGTAAGCCCAAAACGTTGCAACAGCATTCCAAATCATTGCCAACGAACAACAAGATCCCGCCCCACTCCTCATCTTCGGACACAGGGCCCGCAAGTTTTTTTTTTTTTTTGAAACTGCGCACTATTGGTTCCCACGAGCGGTCTGGTGGAGCGTTGTCATCTTTGACCCCAGTGCCTATCATGAAAACGGCATTCCCTCTCAGCGCCGATGCCGAGGACCGAGTAAAACATTCGAGCGAACGTGGTTGATTTTTTGGCAAAAGGCCCAGCGTCGTCGAACAACATCAAGGGTATGTGCTTAGCCAGTTGCTCAGGGGAACGTCCACGGAGCCATGGATGCGCATCCCAAAACAATGGCCCGTCTGGTTGATCAAGCAATTGTTGCCACCAGCTTCCAAGCCCTTTGGGGCCAGCGCCCATGTGGATGCGAAATCTGCGAGGGCTCGCTTCTCGAAGCCAGTGAAACAAATCGTAAGGAAGAAGAACTTGCTCCATAAAACTGCCTGGTAGATGCGTTGGTTCGCACATTTCGCTCCACAGTGCGATGGATTCGACCAGCCTCTCAGCGTTCCCAGGGTTGTTGTAGCATCGAGCCAATCGCCATACTTTCGCATCTTTGCTTCCATCTCGTTTGGCATTGTTGCAACTGCGCACGACGTCTACTGCGGGAATTCGCCCCCATGCCCATGAGAGAAGCCATGCGGCGAGTTGGTGACATAATTCCTCGCGCCGAGGCCTGATGGGAGATCTACCGCGCAGCCTCTGCCTCCAACCCACCATTGCTACATTGCTGCGTTGATGCAGAATGGCTGCGTTTCATCTGACCAACCAAACTGAAACTAATCGTTCCCCCTCCTCCCTCCGCCTCATCCCTTCCGGCCGCGGAACACGGGCATCCACCGCCTATTTAGCGCACCCAATGCCCCGATGGGGGGCTTGTCAGGTTGCCCAATGCCCCGAAGGGGGCCCCAAGAGGCGCCCAGACTGCCCCAAGAAACCTCCAAGAGGCTCCCAAGAGACCCCCGAGAGACCCCCAAGAGGCCTCAAGAGGATCCCCGAGGCACCCAAGAAGCCCCCGGCCCATGACAGGGAGCTGCTGGCGAGCAGTACGGAATGTCATTCTGCCTCATGAATTACAATGTTTCTGCCCAAAACGCGATGTTCAAAAATTGGCAGATTCTAACATAAATTGAGCATTGAATTTCTGCACGTTCGCACTGTATGTTCCCATACTTCCGTGCTTATGGAGCTGCATCAACGCACATCGCTGTCATGAGTTAGTGGGCCGAACATGCAATTTGGTTCCCACTTCCCTGGTCCCTCGACCTCCCTCTCCTCCCTCTTCTATCTGCCTTGTCGCCCTCCTCCTCCTTGTCCCCATCTTTGCTCCCGCACTTCCCTGACCACCTTAACTCGCCTGGGCGTCATTTCTGGACGGGCTGGTGGGGATGCGCGAAGCGTCAAGAATTTGCCCAATGCCTGAAGGGGGGGTTGTCAGTTTGCCCAATACTCCGAAGACGGGTTTGTAGGTTTGCTCGATACCCGTGGACCTCCCACAGCCAAGTTGGGAAGGGCATAGCACAACAGCACCCAAGACATGGGCAGACGGCCAAAACGACTGCGAGCGTTGATATGATGATGATTTCGGGTGGCTTGGAAATCCAAAACGCATCCTCAAGCGCGCCGGCAGCCGCGTGAGGGGCCACGCACAATCGCCGCAAATATGGGCATTGACCCAGGTGACCAGGCTGCGCTCACACTGCACGAAAGCAGGCTCACAAAGATGAGCGCAAAGCTCACAGATACACCAGGGTGACGGGGCGCCCAGAATCTAGAGCTGCTCAGTTTTTTTTGCCGTCGTTGCCACTGTCTGAATCATCCCACGCGTGTCTTTGACGAGTTTCGTGAGCGCCCCCGTCTTCGCAATCAGATTTGCCGACTCCTGAGCGGAGGTAGTGCCGCCCCCGACCAGCTTCTCGATCGCCTCGGAGACCTCCGCATCGATCGTTGCCATCTCAGCCAGGTTGGAGGTTGCCTTCTTGAACAGCGCCTCGACGTGCCTGAGGGCGCGGCGCACGCCAGAGCACGGAGGCCATTGCCCGCCCTCTCAAGCAGTTCGTTTAGAAATTGTGCACGGTCAAGCGCGGCAGCGCACATCGAGATGCGCGTCGTGCTCGCGTCGTATTTTCAGACTTGCGTCAGACTTGTCAGACTTGGTCAGACTTGGTCAGACTTGCTGTCTTATTTCTAAGCATGGCAAGTCTGACCAAGTCTGACCAAGTCTGACTCAAGTCTGAAATGTCTGACTCGCTCTTGGTTTCGAGTAGGTCTGGCATGTGTGCTATATGTGGTTCGATATGCGTTGCCGCTCCAAGTGATTGTCTCGCGTGCTCTGGAGCGCGCCCACCCCGTGTCTCGGGGTACTCGTTCTGGTCGTACTTCGCAGTTTTGACTTTGAAGTCGAGCAAGTTGCTCTGGTACATGTTGCGGGCCTTCCGCAGGGCGGGCAAGGGGGAGTCCGCGTCGTCAGCAGGGGCGGAGTCGTTTCGCGCCTCCGAGTTCCAAGTGATCTTGTGCTCGTCGTAGGTCTCCTCGAGCTGTCGGTCGGTCTTCAGGCGGTACTCCCGCTGTTCCTCTTTCGGCAGGGCCTTCGTTTCCTTGTCGGATTGGTCGAGCTCTGGGTGCGGTCGGGTGTCCACCTTTTTCTGCTTCACCATAAGCGCAGCGACAGCTGCGCCTTTCTCGTCGCACAGCTTCTTCCACGAAACCCAGTCATTGACCCTCTGCTCTTTGTCGATGTGCCCGACCTTCCGCATGCGGTTGAAATATTCGGTGTCGTAGTTGTCGGCCTCGAGCACCTCCTTGATGAACTCGAACTTCTTGGGGTCTTGGGATGCTTTCTTAAACTTGACAGTCTCGGCGAAGTGCTTCACGTGTTGTGGGGCGAGCTTCAATTTGTGGTCGAATTGATTCAAGGTTTTCTTGTCAAAGGTCCTGGATTCGGTAGCTGCGGACGCCGCTGCTTTCAAGCACGCCGGCGCTGGCCTCTCCTGCTTCACCGCGGCGGGCACTTTTTTCCCCATTGTTGGCGCCGCGCGGGACGACAGTCGAGTAACGAGATCTGTGAATGAGCCCAAAGTGCTACACGCATGAATGGCCGGCAGAATTCTATCTCAATGGACGCGCCGACATGATTGCGATGCTCATGGGTAGTCCGGGCCGGCAGCAGCCTCGATATCCGACGGCGCGCAGAAGCTAACGGACAAATATTCAAACATTCCAGGCCCCCCAGGTCCCAGGAGTGCGGCAAACGGGCATAAGATTCTGACTAGTCCGGGTCTCCCAAGTCAAGATGGCATAGCAGGGGCATCGGATTCTCACCGTTCCAAATCCACCAGGTCCAGAAAGTGCCGCGGGGGTGCAAAACTCTCACCGTCCTGATCTACCAGGTCCAGAAGGTGCGGCAGGGGACGGGGACTGGGGAGAGGAAGAGGAGACGGTAGACTGGGACAGAAGCGCTCGGGGAGAGGGGGAGCAGGGATAGGGGAGGCAATTGGAAGAAAATCGAGTGACCACGGTGACGCTTTCTTGCCGCTTGGCTACAGGAGTTGATTCATGCACATGGAATATGGAGCAGGAGCACAGCCTGGCAACCTATTTAAGGACATCACCTCAGCGCAGCTATCGACCACATCTACGTAGACAACGTCATGTTTTGAGAAGTTCGTCCAGCATGCCTCTCGCGGTAACCTTGTCCGTAGTGAGGCCCGTCAGCTCCAGTGACTCCTTGAGTTGAGTGAGGATTGCCTCGTAGTTGACGTGGGCCTTCTTAGAACAACCGACGAGGTACTTGCCATCTTGAAGGAGTTCCCCCCCCGCTCTGTGCTCTGGCTGGCTTCGCAGCGAAAGGCTGAATACAGGCTTCTTGATGGCATCTGTTGCCCCTGCCGCAGCTGGTTTTAGCATGATGGCAACTGCTGCGGGTCGTCTCATGCCTTCGGTTTCGGCTGCCCCGCGCCTCCTAAGGGCCCTCTTGTGGCCACCGCGCTGCGCCGGCACGTTCAATGTGTTTCCAGCTGCAGCTGCTGAGTGCTCGGACATCTCCGCGTCAGAACTCACAATTTCTGCTTTCAGGCACTCTGGGCAACGGCAGGCAAACCCCATCAGCTTCAAAGACTCCTCGCTGTCCTGCTGCCCCAACAAGCGTCTACGAGCCACCGGGGGACCTGTTGATTCGTCTGGCTGCAGCAACTCCACCTGGCCCACCAACCTCTTCAGGGTAGGATTGAGGAAAGGCGTGTCGTTCTTTAGATCGACCAAATGTTTACAGCAGAGCCGCACTGCATCCGCGCACCGGGACGACCACTTGTCAATAGGCCCGGCCACGTCTTTGCCCATTATCTTCCAATCTTTGCTGAGTTTTTCCCACGTGGCTTTAAGGTACGAGTGCCCTGGATAACCATGCGGCGCGAAGAGAAAAATCACGGACAATATTCTCTCGTAGAATTCCAACCCATCCCGATCGGGTCCTTGAGACCGCCTGTTCTTGCTGTACGAATCTAACTCCCAATCCAAGGTGAAAGCCTTGGACGATGCGAGCGGCTCCAACGCTTGAGCCAACTTCTCAGGGTCGAATTTGTCATTGCATGGGCGGAATCGTTTGCACGTGGACATCACAAAATATGTGAAGGGCTCGATATGGAAATGGCTGCGTTGCATGTTGTTTAAACGACGACGGGCAGCGTCCCCGAGTAGTGCGGTCCTTAGTTCCTAGCTGCCCCCTTTGATCTTTGAGTGCTCGACGCCCGTGCGACTGCCCGAGGTCTTCAGGGGACGTGGCCAGCGCTGAAGCGAGAACTTATCCGTCATCCCTAGTAACATGTGGCCCTGTGGTCATCATATTTCCACGCTCTTCTTGTCGGTGCCTCAGTAGAGTCGGCAGGGCGGCGCAGAACGCAACTAAAAAGTAAAATGGTGCCTAGTCGGTTCGAAGAGGGCGGAATCGGGTCGAGGGCCGTAGCAACATGCCGCGATCGCACAAACAGGAGGGTCGGCAGAACCAGCATTGAGGTGCGAAACAGAAGTTACGATATCGAATGTACTGCAAAACGCGATTACAGAAAACACGATTAAATTGGATCGGATTCGCGTGGAGCAGAACACACCGTAACGAATATGCAACGCTGTTTCGGAAGTATCCCCCCAGCCAACCGCCTGGGTCAGACGCGCGCGCTCGGCGCCAGGCCGCAACTCAGTTTTCAACATATCGCTGCATGTGGCATGTATGTTTGTATGTTGTATGTTGCACGACGCGCTAAAAAACAGACCAGTCGCTGCTGCGCGTGCGAGTCTGCGCAATGCGTTTGTGCATAGCGCCCCCATGCGCGCGAACTGCGCCCTAGGCGCACGTAACATTGCAAAGGGCTTATATGATGTGTTCGACAGTACTCGACCATACAACGGTTGTCTCTGACACGTCGTCTAAGTTTTCCGACAATGCCCCGCCCCACTTCAATTTATTTGCTTTTTGCCATTACACTTACGTGCAGCTCTATTGCATTGCTCTATGATGTTCTGCTCTGCTATGCTCTGCCCATGACCACTCTGGTCTGTCCCCCACTTCCCCCTTGCGGGCGCAAGGAGAAATTGTTAGTGGCATGGGTGGGGGATGGATCCCGTGTCTGATGGAATCTACTCGGCACCGCTCAGGAAGTCGAAGAAGAGGACCTCATGCACATCTAGTCATCTAGTCACGGGAATCACCTGCCGCAGGCGCCGATCCATCGTTGCGCGGGCCCACAATGTCAACTCAATATAAGGACCGGCCGCTTCACCTCAATACAATGTCAACTCAATGCAGTGTCAACTCAATCTTGTGCGGGCTCACAATGTAGGGCAAGAAAACGAAACACCCCACCAAAACCACCGTTTCACCCAGAGGAGGTCCAATCCCCGCAGGGCCAAGTGGCCCACCTCAGTCCCCCAAGGCCGAAAGGCCCAAAACCGGGCGTCAATCTTTTTAAAAAGACTGACGCCCTTGTTCGGCGGTGCCGTTTGATATGTTTGGCCTTCCTGACGCGCCGAGTTGGATGGGCATCTAATGGTGCGATGGTGTGACTGTGATCTCTGAGATGGTTCTTCGTTGTCGCAGTCACCATCCCTGCCCGCCTTGACCTGGAAAGCGCCAGATTGGATCTTCAAGATTCAGAGTCCGAAAACAGATTCTTGGCGCTTTCCAAGCCAAGGCGGGTATGGGACAGTGACTGCGACAGTGGAGAGCCATTTCAGAGATCGCATTCACATTGGCGCACCATATGCAGACGCCCTTCCTTCCCAGCGCGTGAGGGGGTCAAACTTGTCTAACGGCACCGCCGAAAAGGCGCGTCAGTATTTCGAAAATATTGACGCCCAGTTTTGGGCTTCTTTCTCTCTCTCTCTCTCTCTCAGCCCGCTCTCGACCCCTTCCCCGCCCAAGGCCAACTGGCCCACCTCAGATGGGCCACTTCCGCTTTCACCTCAGCCCCGTGGCCCTGTGGCCCTCTCGTGGCCCCGCGGCGCGGGTTTCGTGATTCCCTTGAGGGCGAACGCGGAAGACCCCACAACGCGCGCAATATTTTCGAGTCGAGACGCCCCACAACGTGAGACCAACAAAATGA
>CAUYUJ010011121.1:0-24657 GCA_963575745.1 Prorocentrum cordatum
CTGATCGGGGATCGCGCGAGCGCTATCGGTAGCGAGATCGGCGAAGAGAGATTCGCATCCCTTCTCAGATTTCTGACCGGAAAGATCGCCCATCGCAATGTCTCCGCGGGACTGGTGCGCTGAGGCCGCGCCAGCGCGCTCAGCAATGATATGCTTGGCCTGCTCCAAGAGCACCGCCTCATGCACGGCCCTCTCGTCATCCTGCAGAAGATCATCAACGCCAGCACGGAGCACTTCGACGATCTGTTCCGGAGTGGGGGCGGCAGCAGAGGCGGAGCACTCTGGGTCAGTTTGGGGCCCTGGGGGGGCACGCGGGATCCAACGGGGCTAACCTCGTCAGATGGGCCCGGAGGGATGTCGGCGTCAGCAATGGAAATGTGGGCGCCAGATTGTTGCTCACGCGCGGGACTTGCCTCAGGTGGATTGCGAATAAATGAAATCTAACTCCAGGAACTCTTGCAGTGACACGTCGGCCGCGATGGCATCGTCCAACAACTTCCAACATGCAATGGGTCCCGGGTGGTTACGGTGCATATGTATGAACATGGTCTCGACCAAGCGCTCCCATGTGGATGTAAGTATTGCTGCGTATGTCTTGGGGGCCCAATGGAAGAGGCTGACTTCACCATTGTAGTCTGGGTGGTCCAAATGCCGCAACAGTGCGTGGATGAATGCATTGTAGCCGCACAGATATGGATGATCAATAGCCCACTGAATGCGGTGATCAAATGTCATGTTGTAGCATATCTCCGGGATGAAGCGGAAGTTAATACCGATATGAGTTTGCGCATGCACATCATGGTGATACATGACGTAGACGTGCCGTGTAATGTCGCATACCAGTATGTCGATCAATGGTGTGGACATATATATAAATATATTACACTTACCTGTCTCGGTGGCTTCTTTGATCAAGTCCACACCTCCTGGCTAGTTTGCAAAGATCTCGGGTGGATCGGTAATCTCCATCGTATCCGTATTCTCATCCACCTGGACAGCCCGGTCATCCTCGCGCGTGTCCTGCGCGGCTGCAGGGTCATCCTGCGCGGGCGGTTCCACTGGCGCTGCAACGACTGAGTCGGCGCCGGGACTGTCGCGGTGGATGTCCATGTCGCATTGTGCCAGGGCACCGCGGATGTTGTCGGGAATCTCTCGATGTGGAGGGCAGGCGAACTTGACGCCCATCTGCTCGGTCTGGCGGTCACTGCACCATATGTTGACCCAGACCTGAGCCCCTGATAGGTGATAGGTATCTGGACAGCGACGATATTGCGGTAGTGATCCCAATCGATGACGGGGCGGTACCATTTCCCTTTCTCCTTTCTCCAATGTGCAAGCGCTCTCGCGTGATGTAAACAGTGCTGCCATGAGGTTTTGCGTGGATGAAGTCGCCGTCGGCGCACCTCGGGCCCCGATCCCAGCAGGTATCCGAGCGTTCTTTACCAATTGTTCGTACAGGTTCTTGGAGGTGAGCACGCTGTTCCACCATTCGTTGGCTTGCACCGATTCATCAGCGGTCGCCTGAATGACATGCGTCGGTGGGAATTCCGGTGGAACCGCTTCCCGCGCCGGAGCGGGCGGTTCCACCAGCGCTGGGCCAGGCGGAGGGGCATCGCGGGCGGCGCCGCATGTTCCAGGCGGGGGCCCACCCGCAGGAGCGGCGCCATGCCGCGCACCTGCATCGGGGAAGGCCGCGCCACGGCGCCAGCGGCGGCGTCAGAAGGCACTGCCGCCGGCGCAGGTCGCGCAAGCGCAGGCGGCAGTGGAGGCGGCGGCGGAGATTTGGCGGGCGGCGTCTGCGACGTTGGCTGCGCTGACTTTGCAGGCGATGGCGGCGGCGGCGCAGGCATGTCCTGCGCCCACGCTTACGCTTTGGGCATGCATTTCGCCGCAGGCACTGCAACTGGCAAAACGTCACGAACTTCGCGCAGGCCCCGCGGCTCCGCGAGCTGTTCCAGCGGCGGGCATATCCAAGCCGAGCTGCGCTCCGGGCACAGTACTTCCCCACCAACGATGCGGATGGCATTTATAGCACTGCATGGCATGACTTGCGGGAACAGTATGGCGCCCTGCTCGCCAAGCCAGAACAGACAGCCCGCTGACATAGCGGCCTTCGCGTTGATGGCGATGTCGAGCTGACGGGCGCTGGAACTTGCAGCCAGGGAGCTTGGCGCGCGGGTTCGGCATGTCGTCGAAGACGAAAGACCTGGAGCTGAAGAGGCCTCCCTTCCGCGCATCACGCGATGCCCCATATTCAGGGATGATGCCGCATTTCGCGGTGCTCACCCAAACTTCCATGGCAGTGGCATGATGGAGGTACTTTGCATCTGTCCACTGTAACCTTGTCAACCCCATGTTGGTCTGCTTCTGACGCGGACGCAGCTATGACCATCGACCACCCTGACAGCCAAAGCATGTTCCCATGGAAAGTCTGGGCCCGGGACATTGCAACCGTCGCATCTGGCGAAGACCTGGAAGCAGGCTTCGTCGTCGTCGATCTGCCACTGAAGGAAGCGCAACACTGCGATGATGTAGTAATCATCCCTAGATTGCCCTGGTTGTCGGAGTTGCTGCACAACGGTCACTGTCTGGGGGTCGGGGCCCTGTCCATTGCGATAAAATGTCTTTCATGAGCTGGTCGAAAAAGGATGCGGCATTCTTCACTGCCCATGGGGCCATGTCGCGCGACCTCGGCCACATGTTGACGCGATGGTCCCGGAACTGGTCAAGTCCGTTACGACCAGCTCCGTCATGACGTTCTGCCGTAGAGATCGACAGGCTGAACTCTCTCGCGGCGCCGAAGACTTGCTTCGTCTTCGCGCTGGAAAGCGAAACCGACTTGCAATGAGGAAAACAGACACTGTCCTGCCAGTCAGGGGCACGTGCAATCACGCAGTCGTCCTACTGCAGGCGCTCCACGTAGTCCTCGTCCGAAGTGCATTGGACATGAGGATGATGGCCTCGGTACCCATGGATGGGAGTCATTCATCTTCGTGCGGATGCTGTACTCGCACGGTGTACAGATGTTCCCATACTTACCCAAAACGCCCCTCCCGTATTCGCACTGCGACCGGTCGCAGTGGTCATGCGCAGCCATCCCTGCGAGCTGGGAGGAGGCTGCTGGCGCCGCCGGAAGAGCAGCGCCAGAAGGTGATGCCACTGACACAGCGTCGGCGGTCGCAGCGCGGGCGCGGGTGGAGCCTCGGGCGCAGCTGGGAGCAGCGGCGGCGGAAAGGCAGCAGCAGCGGCGGCGGCCGCGGGGGCGGCCACGTGGGCGCCGGTGGCCGGGATGAGGCGGTCGCGGGCGCATCCACCGGCGACGGCGGCTGCCTGGGCGGAAGCGACGGGACCAGCACCGACAGCAGCGGGCCCGCCTGCAGCTCCCCCTCATCCATCGGAGGAGACGGAGGGTTGTCCTCGTTCGCCTCTGTCTGTCGCCGAAACCAACTCTGCAAGTCGATGCTGAATGCAGTCGCCGTTGCAGATGTTTCCTTCGCCCAGGAAACTCGCCCCAGCACTTGCACGCGCAGTAGAGGCTGGTCTGACCTTGTCGGTGAACTCTTGCACGTCAAAGCCACGCCGCAGCGCGGCGGATCTGGAACGACACGGCGGCCGTCGCCTGCTAGTATTCACGTTCTGGTAAGCCAAACGTGGCCCAGATACGTGGGAAATTGTTCATCCGGCCGTTCAGTCTCTAGGATATCTTCGCATGGGAGTTAAAATATATCCAAGCGGAAGCCGAGGAACTAGCTCGGCCATCCAAGTCGCCGCCGCGGGCCGCAGGTTCGGGCTGAGTGCACACCGGAGCATTCACTTCTGGCATCGTCGCTCTGGGCCCCCCTGGAAGGCGAGCTCGAAGGAGTGGTGCACCGGGAGGGAAACTCGGCGCGGGTGTTACCTCTGGTCCGAAGGCGGGAACGGCGTCGGCCTCAAGCCGCATGGCACGTGCGGCGTCACATCCACGAAACCATTGCAGTTTCGCACTGCGCCTGCGTTTGCAATCCACTGAGCCCGAGACGGCGCCGGCATTGCATGGATTGCTCCAGGCGTATACAAAGGGCGGGCGACACCTCGACAGCCCGCTCGCGCCCCCGATGGCATGCGACCAGCTAGATCAGGGGAGTGGATACGGCTGGCCAGAGACATAGGCACCGCACTGAGCTTTCGCACCGTAGCACGATGCATGAACTGCAACGCCAGCTGGACGAAGGTGCGGTAGTTCTGCGCAGCGTGCTATATATTCTGGCGGGGGCGATCCTGCGCTTCAATACATTCCCCCACTGGAAGTACTGCGACGCCTCTGCCTGTGAGCAAGCCAATGATATCCTGTGTGATGGCGTCGAAGCTCGCACCATGGCCCCGATGTTTGGCCTTGCCAGGTCCCATCACAATGGGGCAGCGAAAATGATTCATCACATCGATACATAGGGATATGTCAACCCTGACGCGTTGAGGCAAAGCAATGACCACCGTGTCGCGCGCTGGGAACCATCATGGTAGATCCCAAATATAGCCGACCGAGCGCGATGGGGGTGGAGATTCATGGCTTTACCATCGCAGGTAATGTCACTAGCACTGGATCAACGAAAAGCGCTCAGGCCACGCTGGCACTGTTTCTGCTTGGCATAAGCTGGGAAATTCTCTGCCCAGTGGCCCCAAATTGTCTCGTCCCTGTCGACAAATCCGCCAAGGTCACCTGGCGCGGCTCGCCAATCTGGTTGGTGAAGTTATTCTGTTCGAGGTCAGCCGCCTCATTGGAATTCGTGATGATGTCGCGCTTGAAGCGTAGCTCATCGGTGCGTCTTTGCCGCGCAGCAGCAGAGCCAACGCAAGCGTCGCCACCGGCTTCCGGCAACAATGGTGAGTCGCAGCCGATGAGACAATCATGGTCCAATCGAAAATTGTGGCAGCCCTTCTCCTGCATGGCCCACAACATGATATCGCCACACATCCAGGCGCTGAAGTCACCCAGTGTTGCACCGCACTAACACTCGAACTCCTTCATCCAAAGGCAAACGAGAGGAACGAGCGCTATTGGAGACGTTGGCGATATGTCTTTTCAATGCTGAATCGTTCAAGTCGCCGATGCCCTTGCAGGGTGTTTCCGTCTCAGCTGTCCCTCCTTTTCTCCTGCATAATGCAGCTGGAGTCGCTGATTGACCCACTTAAAGGCGTGTCCGTCCGGCCCAAGAGCAAGGATAAATGAGAATACAACATGCTCCTGCGCAATGGAGGCCCATCCGTGCTCTCTGAACACCATCTTGAAAAAGAAACCAGATGCAAAGGCAGGCCAGCGTGGTCGTGGCGAATTAGGATTGTTCACGAAGACGTCCTCGCACTGCATGCTACCTGCGGCCTGATTCCGAGGCGCATCGCTGGAACGTGGGAGGCTGGGCAAATATGGTGCTCGACTCGGGTCTCGGTCGGGCATCGCCCTTGACGGTGCAAGTTCACCATCAGCCGCGGGCGTTACCACCGGCGCAGGCAGCGGCTCCTCGCCCCCGATTGCACCACGAGTAGTCACCCAAGACGAGGTTTTCATCTCGTTCTTGCGGGCGTCTGTCAGCTCGTGGAAGACGCGGCAGCAGGTCTTGTGCAGTACCTCGGCAATTTATACGACATGGCCAACCGCGTCAGAAAGGCGCGCGGCGCGGCGGGCGCCCGAGTTGGTCATGCAACCGTCTGGAAGCGGTCGCGGTTGGAGAGGCTGACACACATGAGGCCGTGAACTTGCAATAATGGCGGCATGGCATTACCGTCGTAATATGCCGCATCATGTTCCACCATTTAACCTGTCGTCTGTCCGATAAGGACGTTGTCAACCCTCCCCCACGGCACCCGAAGTATCTTCCCCAAGATGCCCCACATCCGACGGCGCGCCTCCGTCGGGGGGCACTCGATGCCCTCGAGGCCGATCCAGGGATGTTCTGGAGAGAAACTCCGGGCGCGTCTGAAGGGCGCCAGGGGTGCCGGAGCCCTTCAAGTAGAGGCCCGCGCAAGAGACCCACGCGAACACGAAGGCGAGCCACGGCGCGGCCGCGGGCGGGGCAGGGCATGCAGCACGACTGCTTGACAGGAACTCAGCAGCCTCACCAACCGCATTCTCAGCGGCGGTGATGATGCCCTGTCTGCTCGAGCGCAGCGCGCATTGTCCGCTTCCGAAGGGGCGCCGCCAGCTGTGGAGGAGGGAGTTCACAGGGGCATCCTCCGGCGAGCGAGGGCGAGCCACTTACACAGGAAAAGCTGCGCCCACGGGAGCGTTTCCATCGGCGCCGATGCCGGTATATCCACCTACCTGCACGCCGCGAAGCGCTTTCTGGGAGCGAGCCGTGCGGGGCAAGATCGCCGGGGGTTGTTCCTGCCACCACGTGGGCGAGGGGCAGGAACGAGCACTCTTGAGTCGTCGAATTGCTACGGCGAGAGACAGTCTTCACAACGCACGCGCGCGTGCGGATGGGAGAATCGAGGGAGCAAGATCGAACGCCAGCGGCGACGTAGCGGGCGGTCTTGGCGGCCTCCGGAATCTTCTCGGCCTCCGGGGTAGCGGCGGGGAAAATGAGCGATTAAGTCCAGCGATTCTTGCCAACGGTGAGACTTCTTGGGCTCCAAATGTTCTGTCGTCACGTCTGCCACATGTTCTTTTGCCCCAACAAATCCCACCAGCCCTCTGGGCGGAGGTGGTCTAGAGCGTTTCCGTTTCCGACCTCCCTGATATACCTCCCCCCCCCTCTTTGGGTTTGGACGGCGCGGTCCCGAGGGGTTAAAGGGTCCTTTTTGGCCCAAGATGGCTCCAAGAGGGCCTCAGAGAGCGCAAGATGGCCTCCAAGATGGCCCAAGATAGCTCAAGATGGCTCAAGATAGCCTCCGACACACATCCAAGAGGCCTCAAGGCTGCCCCAAGACGGATCCAAGTGCCTTTCGAGCCTTCAATGGCACCCTCCAAGATGCCAAAATCATTCAAAAGCCAAGGGAAAATCAATGTTTCGGGCATTCTCGCCTTTTCGCTTCCGATCGGCTTTGGCATCCTCAAAATGGCCCCAAGTTGCCCCAAGAGAGCCCCAAGAGGGGCCCAAGAGGGCCCCAAGACGGCCCCAAGAGCGCCCCAAGAGCGGCCAAGAACGTTCCAAGAACGGCCCAAGACGGCTCTAAGACGGGGGCGACGGGAATTGGTCCCCCCCCTCTTTTTTAGCCATGGGGCCCAAGAGGGGCCCAAAAGGCCTCCCAAGCCTCCCCAAAGAGCCCTAAGAGGGCTCCAAGACTCCCCAAATGAGCCCCAAGATTTTTTTTTTTGTGCCCCCAGTTCCTCAGGTTTGCTCAGGTTCCTCAGGTTTGCTCAAATGCCGGCGTGCCGAATGCATGCTGCCAGTTCCTCAGGTTTGCCCAAATGCGTACCGAATACATGCTGTCGTGTCCAAGCCTGCCGTCGTAACCAAGAATATCCGCACTGCATGACAATGACGGCCGGTGGTTCCTGTACTCTATGTAATTCCGTTTGGCTTTCAACCAATCCGAAGTATCATTGCGTGTCCCAGTATCTCACATAAGCCAATTTTCCGTGATGTCTTGGCCGTTGTTGATAACCTCATTGGCGATGCTGTCAGCAAGTGCGTTGAATTCTCGGTAGATGTGAAGAGGGCCAACGAGCCCCACGAAGGCCCCAAGAGGGCCCCACGAAGGCCCCAAGAGGACCCCAAGAGGGTTCCAAGAAGGCGCCAAAATGGCAGTACGACGCTTCGAAGAAACCCTCACCACAATATATCCCCTAAGCCCGACTTTTCGTCCTCCTTGTCATCGTCCCCTCCTCCTTTTCTGTTTGTCCTCCTCCTCCTCCTCCACCTCTTCCTCCTCCTCCTCCTGTTCCTCCTCTTCTTACCCCGAAGATGGTCCCAGGCATCGCCAGCACCAGCAGCACTATCAGTAGCACCAGCATCAACACCAGCAGCAGCGGTACCATAAGCACAAACTACAACGACCACACCAACGATACCAGCAGCTACAGCCCGACACCCTTTGCTACAAGAGCTCTCCCAACTCACTGGCGTTGCCAATCAAGCCGCCGTGGGACATCCGCGCCTTCCTTCCTCCCTTCCTGCCTCCTCCCTCCTCCTCTTCATCCTCCCCGTGCCGCTTTCCTGCTCTTCCTCCTCTTCCCCGTCCTCCTTCTCCTTTTTTCATCCTCCTCCTCCTCCTCTTTCTCCTCCTACCCCCAAGATGGCCCCAGCAGCGGCAACACAAGCAGCAGAAGCACCACAAGCAGCAGCACCAGCAGCAGCACAAGCACCAGCAACAGCAACATCAGCACCAGCATCAACAACAGCAGCGCCAGCAACAGCATCAGCAGCAACACCGGCAGCCGCACCAGCACCTGAGCAATTTCGAAACGCACGCGAGCTTAAGATACAAATCAGTGCAAGGGTTAAGATCAAGGATGTCCATCGAAATGCGACTCTAAGCTGCGCGCCGCTGGCATCGGATCGTAGATACGGGAACCTGCGCCAGAGACGCTTACCAAAGGGAGCACCATGGCGCATCTTGCGCTGATTTATGTATTAAACTTCACTGCGCGAAGGTCCTTATTTCCTGGCCCAGGGTACGGCCCGCCCTGTTTTGACGCTTCCAAAACAGCTGTGCGACCGCGTGCTTCCAGGCGACCCTGATTGACCAACTCACCTGGTAATCGTTTATGGATGGACGTTTACCACAGGGAACCTCACGGCGTATCTCGTACTAATTTCCATCTCAAACTTCCGTGGGGGAAGCTATGTGTGATCATTGTGTTTCTGGCCCGAGGTACGGCCCCCCAGTTTTGAAAATTACCCTGCGACGTACCCAACCCACGTGCATCAAGTGGCAAGAGGAGTAGGCCAACATCAGCAGGAACAACGATAATGTAGGCGATTTGAATTGCTGTGCAAACTACATGGGATGCGCACGCATTGCACGGCTCACAGGACGACGATCGAAAGAACGAGGATTAAAGCCCCAGGCTCGCGTATGACGTCACTCCGCTGGGCCGCCCAGCAGCCCTCGAAAGTGGTGACAGTTTCGCAGATCGCAGCCCCCCAAGGATGGCGAGGTCTAATATGAATCCGAATATGTCCCCACTCCGCTGGGCCCTCCAGCAGCCCTCGAAAGTGGCGACAGTTTCGCAGATCGCAGCCCTTCGGGGATGGCGAAGTCGAGCCTGAGTCTGCGTAGGACCCACTCCGCTGGCCCCCCAGCAGCCATCGAAAATGGCGACGGTTTCGCAAATCGCAGTCCCCCAGGAATGGCGAGGTCGAATCTGAGTACCCCACTCCGCTGCCCCCCCCCAGCAGCCCTCGAAACTGGCCACAATTTCGCAAATCGCAGCACCCCCCAGCGATGGCGAGGTCTAATCTGAGTCCCCGTGGGGGCTCACTCCGCTGGTCACCCCAGCAGCCCTCGAAAATGGCGACAGTTTCACAGATCGCAGCCCCCCCCCAGGGATGGCGAGGTCTAATCGGAGTCCCCGTGGGACCTCACTCCGCTGGGCCCACCAGCAGCCCTCGAAAATGGCGACGGTTTCACATCACAGATCGCAGCCCCCCAGGGATGGCGAGATCTAATCTGAGTCCCCGTGGTGCCTCACTCCGCTGGGCCCCCCAGCAGCCCTCGAAAATGGCGACAGTTTCACAGATCGCAGCCCCCCCCCAGGGATGGCGAGGTCTAATCGGAGTCCCCGTCCCCGTGGTGCCTCACTCCGCTGGACCCACCAGCAGTCCTCGAAAGTGGCGACAGTTTCACAGATCGCAGCCCCCACAGATGGCCAGGTCTAATCTGAATCCCCGTGGTGCCTCACTCCGCTGGACCCACCAGCAGCCCTCGAAAGTGGCGACAGTTTCACAGATCGCAGCCCCCCAGAGATGGCGAGGTCTAATCTGAGTCCCCGTGGTGCCTCACTCCGCTGGACCCACCAGCAGCCCTCGAAAGTGGCGACAGTTTCACAGATCGCAGCCACCCCCAGAGATGGCGAGGTCTAATCTGAGTCCCCGTGGTGCCTCACTCCGCTGGACCCACCAGCAGCCCTCGAAAGTGGCGACAGTTTCACAGATCGCAGCCCCACCAGGGATGGCGAGGTCTAATCTGAATCCCTGTGGTGCCTCACTCCGCTGGACCCACCAGCAGCCCTCGAAAGTCGAAAGTGGCGACAGTTTCACAGATCGCAGCCCCCCCAGGGATGGCGAGGTCTAATCTGAATCCCCGTGGTGCCTCACTCCGCTGGACCCACCAGCAGCCCTCGAAAGTGGCGACAGTTTCACAGATCGCAGCCCCCCACAGATGGCGAGGTCTAATCTGAATCCCCGTGGTGCCTTACTCCGCTGCAGCCCTCGAAAGTGGCGACAGTTTCACAGATCGCACCCCCCCCAGAGATGGCGAGGTCTAATCTGAATCCCCGTGGTGCCTCACTCCGCTGGGCCCCCCAGCAGCCCTCGAAAGTGGCGACAGTTTCACAGATCGCAGCCCCCCAGGGATGGCGAGGTCTAATCTGAATCCCCGTGGTGCCTCACTCCGCTGGCCCCCCAGCAGCCCTCGAAAGTGGCGACAGTTTCACAGATCGCAGCCCCCCAGAGATGGCGAGGTCTAATCTGAGTCCGCGTGGTGCCTCACTCCGCTGGTCACCCCAGCAGCCCTCGGAAGTGGCGACAATTTCGCAGATCGCAGCCCCCCAGAGATGGCGAGGTCTAATCTGAGTCCCCGTGGGACCTCACTCCGCTGCCCCCCCCAGCAACCCTCGAAAGTGGCGACACTTTCACGGATCGCAGCCCCCCAGCGATGGCGAGGTCTAATCTGAGTCCCCGTAAGACGTCACTGTGCCGGGCCCCCCAGCAGCCCTCGAAAGTGGCGACAGTTTCACAGATCGGGAGAAGGGAGGAGAGGAGGGGGACGGGAAGGAGGAGGAGGGAAGACGCGACCGCAGTGCTCTATTCAAAACGAGTACCCAACGCAGGAGGGTTGGGAACAAGAATGCCTGTGCGCACGGCGGTGTCTATGTGCAGTTTCTGCGCCCCTTCCAACACGCTCCCAAGGCGGTTGCGAAACCTCGTGCCCTGATCTGCGCACAACACGGATGTCGGATCGTGCAAACAGCAACCTGCGCCAGAGACACTTACCACAGAGAACACCATGGCGCATCCTGCACTGACTTCTGTCTTAAACTTCACTGCGCCGAACTATGTGTGATCCTTGTTTCCTGGACCAGGGTGCTGCCCACCCTGTTTGGACGCTTCCAAAACAGCTGCGCGACCGCGTGTTTCCAGGCGCCCCTGACTAACCAACTCACCTGGTAATCGTTTTTGGATGGGCTGGTGGGGATACACGAAGCGCCAAGAATTTGAGCTGCGATTTGTCATGTTGGCATTTCTCCGTAATCCAATCCAAGCTACTGCGATGAGCACCATGGAGATGACGAAATGCAGGCGCACGCCCTTTCTGCACCATCGCAATGACTGCCTGGTTGTTCTCTGCCACAATAACATGCACCGTCGGAGATGGCGCTGGTTTGGTAGAGGAACGCGGGGCATGTAAAACGATGTCCTCGTACTTGAAATTGGCTGATGGAATCGGGGACGGCGGTTTGGTTCGCGTCGAAGTCCTGGATCCCGGAGATGACGCGCAAGTTGGCGGCGCCTTCCGCGGCGGCGTCTTGCGTCGCTTCTTCTCGGCGGACAGGGACACACACACTACCTTCCGGCGTTTGCAGGGGCGCCATGAACCACAGCCCCCCGAAAGGAGTGCAATGGTAGATCCTCGGTGCGCAGAGCTGCGTCAAGAGCCAAGATCTGACTCCGTGAAAGAGCGCAAGACAACGGTCTGCTTCCCGCACGCAGCGCCGAGCGGGAAGACAGCGCTGGGGCCCGCCAACGCCGCGCACACGCTGGCGGTCGACTACGAGCTGGTGACGCAGTCCGCGAAGGAGGCGTCAGCGAAGAGCACCGTGGAATCTTGTCCGAGGCATCGCGATCAATCCGCGGAGGCCATGTGCGCTCGTAGACTTCAAATAGCACACCAGTCGGCGTAAACGCATGCCCCATGCATAGCTCCATTCGGTGATCGCCCGCGCCGACACGCAGACTGGGCGCGCGAGGTCAGACCTGCAGCAGCGCGCCAGGCACAGAATTTTCATCCGCACACTCGCCGCGTCTGGGCCGAGGACCCCTTCGCCCGCGTAGTCCCGCCCCGGGAAGGACGCGTCCTCGATGCCAGGGGCAGTCGGCTCGTGGGGAATCGTCGCATGTGATGAGAGTGTCGTTCGTGAGTTTTTCAACCGACGCAAGGGATCTGGTCGACGACGGGCGCGGCCTGGGCAAGGGCGACCGTTTCTTCCTCGAGACGGGCATGCCAGGCAGTTTGGACACGCACTCCAAGCATCGAGTAATTCACTGGTCAGCGAAGCCTCGCATATCGCGTCGAATCCCACGGACGCTGGTTGCAGAGGTGCAAAGTTTGCCGCCACGCTTCGGATCGTGGCCGCGCGCATGTCAGAAACGCTTTGTGGCACGACCCACGCGCCCTCACCACAGCCCACATAATGGTCGCATGGGGTAGGTGAGTCGATCTCAACATCGCTGTGTCGGACCAAGCCCCATCCTGGTTCCAGGCTGGTCTTGGGACCCGCCACTTTGAAATCATCGACGTAGACGGATAAGATCAGGTTCAACTTGTCGCGCTTCCAAACACACCCCCATCCGGGGATGGGTCGAAATCCCACAGACCCCAGATACGCACGACAGCGACGCCCCCAGCATACACCCGCTAAGGGGTGGCCATACCTGAACCACGACGCGGCCCTTAGACCCCTGCAGTTCGGGAGGAAATTCTGCATGTTTGACGCCAGAGACGCCCTGCAAGTTGGCAAAATGATCCACTCTGTCAATCCCGCGCGCGTCGGCCTCAAATTTCTGCACGCTCTGCGACAGTCTCGACCATCCAAGTCTGCTTCTTCTCCAGACGTTCGCAGTCCTTGCGATGGGCGCCCTGCCCGCGCGGTTAGGCAGCAACTTCTGCATTGGCAAGGTTGCGTGCGACAAGGCATGGGCGATGCCAGTGCGCGATATCAAGCTAGTTCCCACGCTCCTCGCGGTAGCCTGGCGTGGGCGGCATCGCGGGCACGTCGGCTCGAAGCCACGGCACAACTTGCCCGCGTCGCCGAAGTCGGAGCCGCCGTTGTCCAGCAGCGCCAACGAGCGGGCAAAACTCGCGGGAAAGGCCTCCGGCTGTGGACGGCAGTAGAGTACAGCGGCAACGTCGCGCAACCCATCCGGAAGCGCACCGCGTAGTGCGTTGTTGTCGATGGCGCCCTCAACGTTTTCATATCGGACGACGGCGTTGTCGCGTAGGTCGCAGGTGGCGCGTCGCCCCACGGTGTTCGAAGTGGGGACGCCACCACTGTTGGCGTGGAAGCGATGAGCCTGTTTGTCTGTCCGGGTCCAGACATGATGAGCAGATCGATTGCGCATCCCCCGCGCTCGGAGAACGTCCCCGGCGAGTTCTTTCTCGAGGTGTCGTTCAGTCGTGGACGTGGCATTCCAGATGTCGGGCAGGATGCGGTCGGGCCAAGACGCGGCATGAACGCGCGTCCGGCGACCGCGCACATTCATCTTGCCTCCCGGGGTCATCTCGGGCCGCTTGTAGAAGCCAATGTTTCTAATCCAAGGCTCGCTGAGATGACGGCGATCATTCTCGCTCACGCCGCCCCAAACATCGCGGAAATGCTTCTCGCCTGCGCGCGCGGACGCGGCCTCGAAGTCGCGGGCGACGTCGATCTTGCCCACCAGGGCAGGCACCCCGATCACGTCGCTGGCGGGGCGGAAGAGCTGAGCACGCGGTGCACGAATGCGACGTAGGACGGCCTCGCCGCGGAGCTCCAAGTAGTCGGGCTCTGGAACTGGAGCCGCTGGCCCCGATGCTCCTGGAGGGCCCGCCTCGGGGGGCGGCGATCGGGAGTCGGAGGCTTCGGGAAGGGCTGGCTCGGCAAACCCCACCATGCCGGGGTCGCCCCATCCCAGCAGGCAGAGTAGCATTGGGTCATCTTTGGCTGACTCTCCGAGCGGGCGAGACGTCTGAAAACTCAAGATTATGGCGTCGGAGACCACACTCTTTGACAGGGAAGACACACCTGCCGTCGGGGAACAATGTTCTTGACCGCCACCAGGGCGCCCGGCGCACGCGGCCGCGTCAAGGACGAGGTAGTCGCCGGACCAGCGGCCGCCTGAGCGAAGACGGCATCACAAAGATGAGCCGCCGCGCGTTCCCTCCACAAACTTCGCGGCGGACTTGCCGATGTCGGGATTGGGGCATTCCCAAAGGATACGAGCACCAAATGGAACAACGCGCTGTCTGAAGAATTCTCCAATTTGGACTTCGCGCGATGCGCGGCACCCTTGAGATTCCCATGTTGCCGCAACTTCGCGACAAGATTTGGCGGTGAAGTTGAGGCCACGGTACCAAGCTTGCATAGCCTCTTTCCACCATGCATGTCCCATGCTAGAATTGTGAAGCCCCGCACGGGCGCCCTGGATAACTGACATGACATCCCGCTCGGCCACTCCATCGGTCCATGGCCGACGCGGCGCGCCGGCATCTCGCCGCCATTCCAAGAGACGGCCTGCCATCTGTAGCTCGCTAGAGCTGTCGGTGCACATCGTCGCTGGAGGCGAGGAACTCGATGAAGGATGCCTCGGTGGTCTCGGCGTCCTGGCGCTTCGCTGGGCACGCCATGATGGCGCCCGTGAACTTGTCTAATACAACCAAGGCGTACTTATCACCATACTTTTCAGCAGCATCATATGCGGCAAGGACGACGTGGCCGGCGGTGAGAGCCACACCAAAGAGCTTGGGTGCGAATGCCTCGCGTTGAGCGTATTATTCAGTGGGCTGTGCTGGTGGGTCGGGTTTGCGCTTGCGTCTGCATGGCGCATTCTGCACCAGGATGTGTGCACACACTTCACAGTCAAGGTGCCTTGGCACGTGGGCGACGTAACGCATGGGGTCGATGGGCGGCCGCGGTCGGCCTGGCAGCGCCCTGTCGCGCGTCGACAATGCAGACGCGGGCGCGCCCACCGTCGCAAAGTCATCATCCACAGGATCAGTGGGATCTGCCTGGAAAGTGCCATGGCACACGTGGGATGCACAATCGCACTGCGACACGATAGCTCCAGAACATGAAAACCGAACTCGTCGACGTGAACAATGATCATGATGTGGCTAAGGCCGGCCACCAACCGTTATTGCCAGCACCAACACATGCACGGGCACTGATCAGCATGTCCATCTCTCCGCGAGCGTCGCAGGCGGCCTGGCGCTTGCGGTGCGACGAACAACTGAGGCGGCAAAATCCGCTCAAGGTTGTTCACGTCGACTTCTGGGATGCGGTTGTTTACAGTAACCCTGCACCACTGGCCCCGTGGGCCCTGCAGGAAGTAAACCAGTTGTGGACCCCATAATTGTCGGAAGCCGCCGTCTTGCACCAGTTGCCACACTGGTAGCACCGAAGGACAGTCGCCCATCGCAAGAGGAGATGAACAGCCCGACGCGCGGGAGCAGCACTTGCATGCGCTCGTTGATGACCCCATCGCAGTTGGTTGTTTCCAATGCACGCTCGCATCCAATGTGCACGTCGGTGGTTACCCGTCGAGAAAGGTCGGCCTTGTTCTGGATGCAGCAGGCAGAGCCACTGTCCAATGTCCACGGCCGCGACAACGCCGCTGTCGACCGCGTCGGCGAAGGAGGCTCGGTCGCGGGCGTCGTCATCGACGCTGGGCCTGCGTCGGACGGCATGGCGGGCACCGCGGGAAGTCTAGTCGCAACGTCGAAGTCACCATGCCATTTCTGCGCCGTAAGCCTGCAGCCACGGAGCGCCTCAGCGCCGCCCTGCGACCGCCTGTCCAGCAGCGGGGCGGGCGCGCCCACGGGATCACCATCGTTGACTTCGGGGTGCCACTTGTGCAAACGCTATCGAGGCACAGGGTAGACGATGACGTTGATGTCGTCGAGGTCGAAACACACATGCCGCTGTGATTGTATGGCGGTAGCGCGCATAGGGGCAATTACCAATGTCTTTTCACGGATCACACATGTTCGCCCCCGTCGGCGGCCACGTCGCGCTGCTGCAGGGGATCCGCGCACGCAGCGCATCGAAGGTGACCGGTTGGAGCCGCGGGAGGCGGATCTGTCGCCGCACCCGTCGCTCCTGGTCGGTGAACGTCCTCGACCGCGGTCGCGGCTGCCGTCTCGAGAAGGGGGTCGGGAGCGCTGCAAGGGCCATCTGGCGGCCCCCCGGACTTCGCGAGCCCCGTCTCCCCCCGCGCCGCGGGGGCGATGATCCGCGACGCAACTGGCGAACCCCCCAGATCCCCGTCGCCCTGACGCCCCCTGCGCGGGGAGTATCGGCAGCCCCCCTGCACGCCCGGGAGAGGTCGTTGTTTTGTCGCGGCTGTCCCGACTGCAAGTCCGACTGGGGTTCCTCTCGGAGGTCTCGGTGCCAGGTGCAATGCGGGCGAAACGGCAGCCGCTGCCCTGCCCGCAGCGTTTGCCTGGGTCGGCAAAGAAGCTGCATCTCGCAATGCGTGGCCATCTGCCCCAATCTTGTCGAGGGCGGGCGCCATGGTTTACGAGGCCTCCGTCTTTGGACGGCCACTGCGGGCCTCGCCCAGTGGACGGGCGCCTCTCGCGGACACCCTGCCACCCTTCGAGTCGCGCCGAAGGGGTCGCGGCGTATAACGGTGGCCGGATCCAGTACGAAGTAGCACGCACCGCTCGCCGTTTCTGCAACGCCCTGCCGCGAACGCCGCGCACGCTAGCATATAAAGACGTATCTCAAGCGAGCCACTCCGCTAGAAATAAACGAGCGCGTTCCACTACTCGCAAAGTGACTACTCGCAAATGGCCTGTATCCGCCGCGGGGCATCTACGATAAATTGAGTCGAGGCAGACATGTTTTTTTTTTCGGACGTTTGCGAGTAGGCTCTTTGCGAGTAATGGAACGCGCTCGGCGAAAAAAAACTGACCGCCCTCCATCCGCGAAGGTGCCACATACCTTCCGGTAGAATAATTCGAAGTTTTCTCAAACGATGGCCGCGTATGATGAAAGGAAACGCCCTCGAGCCCTGCAGTTCCTGCAAACGCTTAAGACGAGTGTGCACGGCGCTACGGCACGAGCCTCCATCTTGAAACAGGACTCCCCGGCGTCTCTGAACCTGTCGCAACCGCAACACGTTGACATAGAGGTCCTCGGCGCTAATGCGATAGCACCACTGTCAGAAAAGGTCCGCCCTCCATCTTTGTAATTGTTGCCGCAGTTTAGAACGAACGCGCGCGGCGCTAAAAAGCGAGAGCAGGAACTGAAACTGGCACTGCCCACCATCCTTCTACGTCTGCGCAGTGGCAAACGAATGCGCGCAGCGCTAAGGCGAGAGCCCCATTTTGAAAACGACCCCCCCCCCCCCCCGAAAAATGATGATAATACCTTTTTTTGAAATGATGGAATGAAAAAATAGTGTTGATGAAAAAGATGATGATAATCCCCCCTCATCTTCTGATGAAAAATAATGATAACACCATTTTGATAGTAAAAACGATGTATACCATCTTTTGAAAACGCGCTCCCGTAGCCAATCGCACGCGCGATTGGAGTCGCCCACCCCCATCTCGTTGCAGTCCCGCATGTCTGGTTCTATCCATGGGATGTCCGCGGGTCTGGACTCGGAACAATGACTCGAGTATCTTCGTGTCCTGCGGGCCACGGCGGTCCAGGAGTAGAATGTCCCAGCCCACAATAAATCGTTTGACATCGTCGCCCCGCACGCGAAGAAGTTAGAGACGTTCGAAGTCGCGCATGGCGTAGTCGACTTCCGTGACCTTGTAGGACCCAACGGGCCAGAGGCGTGCTAAGATCTCCGGCAACTGGTTAACAATTTATATTGTACTAGTTCGCGCGCGCGGGGCGGCCCCTGGGGGTCCCCCGGCGAAAAGTACCCCGCCCGCCGCCTGGGAAGGTCCCGCCCGGTTCAACTCAGAGATGGTTTTCCTTCTGGGTGCGGCCTCTCAGGCCGCCCTGAGCGCGCCAAGAGTGCCCCAAGAGGCCCCCAAGATTGCTCAAGAGGCCCCCGAGACGTTCAAAGAGCGCTCCAAGGCGCCGAAGATGACCCCAAGACGGCCCAAGAGACCCCCAAGACAGCCGAAGAGGCCTTCAAGACGCCCCAAGAGCCTTCCAAGAGGCCTCCGAAGAGGGCCCCAAGAGGCCAAAATCGTTGATTTTCATTGGTTTTTCCGATGTTTTTTGCGTTCTGGCTTTTTCGGCTTCCGGACGCTCCAAGACGACCCAAGAGGCGCCCAAGATCGCTCCAAGACGGCCCACGAAGCTCCCAAGACGGCCCCGAAACGGCCCAAGAGGGCCCCCAAGACGGCCCAAGTGCCGCCCAAGACGGACCAAGAGGCCCCAAGACGGGCCCAAGAGGGGCTCAAGAGGGATACAGAGAACTGAAAAATCGAGCCCTCCGCCCCAGAAGCCGCCCAGGAGGTCCCAAAGAGGCCCCAAGAGACCCCCAAGAGGCCCCCAAGACGCCCCAAGAGGCGCCCAAGAGGCCCAAAAGAGGCCCCAAGAGGCCCCAAAACGGCCCTCAACAGGCCCCAAAACTCGGCTAGCCCACCACGGCGCGATCATGCAATATGGACAAGCGGAGTGAGCGAAACGATTGAATCACATTTCATTTCAGACCTCCTCTGCGCCGCCTCCGAGGCCGTCCGAGTTCACCCCCCGTCTGGGCCACCCCCCTTTACGTTCACCCGAATGTCGGGCCCTGGGGCCCTCAGACATCGATCCGGGGCGAAAGAGCCGAGCCGGACGGACCACGTTGGAAGCCCGGGGCTCGATTCTGAGCCGATGTTCGGGAGAGCGCGTCACTGGATTCAGGCAGGTTCGCTTGCATGGGATTTTGGCTCCGCCGCCTCACGAGGCAGTGCAAGGCCGGTACAGCGTGCAAGTGGGTTTCGGCCTGAGCGATTCCAGATCTCCTTCGGGGCCTTGCCCGACCCCCTCCGTGCAAATAAACTTGCCAGAGTCTGAAGAGAAACTAGATTCAGGAAAAAAAACCTTATACGTACACTGGCGCGCAGAGCGCGCCAAGAGCGGCGCCGGAGGCGCCGCCGGAAGGGCCCAGCGCCGATCCAAGAAATCCGCGCGGACCCCCGAAAGTTTAACCTTATAGCGTTTTTTCTTCCTCGAAGAACGGCCTCTGGACAGGAGCGCTGGCCAGAAGACGACGACGACGAGTTCTCCATCGATCTTCGCCGTTCTCTCGGTCCTCCGCCGCTCTCGGCCTGCCGTGGGCCGCTTTCGAGCCCCGGGGGCCCCAGGAAACGGATTCCGGGCGAAGAACTGCCCCTGGGGAAGACCCCAGTTTTTTTTGTGTGCTGCCGATTTTTTTTGTTTTCGGTGTGCTGAACCCCCCCTCCCTGGGTCGGGGTGACCCAAATTCGGGGTCCAGCTGCAATAGATCTGGGGCAATTGTATTGCAAATGTACTGCGCCGGAGAACTGCATTGCACGCGAAAATACAGCAATACAACCTCTGCGCCCCGAAATGTATTGCACGCCCCAAAATGTATTGCAACCCCACAAATCTATTGCACCAAATCTATTGCACCACCCCCTTGTCGCTGGACCCCCTTTTGGGTCAACCCGACTGGGGCGTGGAGCCGCGCCCCAGGGGGTGGCGCCAGAGGCGCAGCCGAGGGGGTCTGGCGCCTGACCGAGGACACTCAGCGCAGAACTCCGAACATCGAGGAGGAGGAGGAGGAGGAGGAGGAGGAGGAGGAGGAGGAGGAGGAGGAGGAGGAGGGAGGAGGAGGAGGAGGAGGAGGGAGGAGGAGGAGGAGGAGGAGGAGGAGGAGAGGAGGAGGAGGAGGAGGGAGGAGGAGGAGGAGGAGGAGGAGGAGGAGAGGGGATGCCAGTGCAGCTCTTTGTTCCTCTACAATGCGAGGAGCCAAGGTGGGAGCGGGGGGCTCCTGCCGATGGTCCTCCGGGGTGCGTGTCAACCGGACGCCCCTCAAGACGACGCGGGGGGTGCCAAGGCTGGCAGACGCGGGTTGCGTGCCACGAGGAGAGCTGAACTGGAAGGACACAAAGATACCGATGCCGCTGCTCCCAGAACTCTCCCAGGATGCGTTCTGACAACAGTGCCGGGGGGAAGCCGCCCGTGGCGACGAAGGCTCTCCAGGACTAGCGGCGTCATCGTTATCTCCGCCTCCTATAAGCACGGTAAGCACACATTCGGCTACAGTCAGACTTGGTTGGACTGGACACCCACCAGACTCTTCCGACGGCAGCGTGGCCCCAGAGCACCGAAGGAGATGCGGGTTGCATCATGAGGTCGTGATCGACAGGACAAGCTACCCTCGATTTGGCATGATCGACCTACCAATCAGGGCCGACTGTAACCCAAACATCCGACGCCGTGATTCGTTCTCAACGTGGCTCCCATCGGTCTGTGCCCCTTCCTGGGGACCCCTAAGAGGTCTCGACCCATGCCGCGGGACCGGTTTTTCCAAAGGGCCTCCAGGGGCCAAAAATAGCGAAAAACTCACCGTCGCGATTTCTTCATGACTCGAGGGGGTCTCGGAGACGGATAACCCAAGCATCCGACGTCACGATTTGTTCTCAACGTGGCTCCCCAACGGTCTATGCCCTTCCCGGGGGCCCCCAGAGGTCTCGACCCATGCCCCGGGACCGGATTTTCCAAAGGGCCCCCAGGGGCCGAAAATGTAGAGAAACCCTCCGTCGCGATTTCTTCATGTCTCGAGGGGCCTCGGAGCCGGATAACCCGAACATCCGACGTCGCGATTCGCTCTCAACGTGGCTCCCCAGCGGTTTGCGCCCCTTCACGGGGGCTCCCTAGAGGTCTGGACCCATGCTCCGGGGCCGGAGGTTCCAAAAGGCCCCCAGGGGCCGAAAATACATAGAGACACCCTCCGTCGCGATTGCATGACTCGAGGGGGTCTCGGACTCGGATAACCCAGACATCCGACGCCGCGATTCGTTCTCAACGCGGCTCCCCAGCTCCCAAGCGGTCTGCGCCCCTTCCGGGGGCTCCCCAGAAACCTCGACCCATCCCCCCCGTCCGGTTCGTCAAAAAGCACCCAGGGGCCAAGAAAAGCGACAGACCCTCCGTCGCGATTTCTTCGTGACTCAAGGGGTTCTGCAATCCAGGGAATCCAAAACGCGACGTCCCCAGACGTGCCGCCCTTCCCCCTTCGCCCCCTCCTCCTCCTCCCCCACCTCCTCCGTTTTCTTCTCCTCCCCCTCCTGCTTCCCTTTCCCTCTCCTTTTCTCGCCATTGCACTGTCGCCCCTCTACACTGCGACCGCCACCCTTCCCCCCCTTCCTTCAAAACACACACACACACAGACACACACACACACACACACACACACACTCTTTTTCCCTCCCACGTCGAGAAACACAACTGTCGCAATAGCCACGCTTTCTTCAAGGCCCCCGCAGGGGCATCCACGGGCAACGAGCCCCCACAAACGCGCCAGGCACACCCCAGGGCAGCAAAACCTAGAACCCCGTGGAACCAACGATTCCCCCGCCACCCCCACAGACGGTCGCCACGAATCGACACGAACCTGTTCCACCGGGGCATCTTCACCACAAAAGGCCGAACGCAACGACTCAACAAAAAAAACAGTCCCCGCTCCCTGCAGCTCCGCACTGCCGACGACCTCTCATCCAGTCGACCGCGGTGCGCAATACGGGCCGGCGGAATGAGCGAAGCGATTAAATAAATCGTTTGACATCGTCGCCCCGCACGCGAAGAAGTTGGAGACGTTCGAAGTCGCGCATGGCGTAGTCGACTTCCGTGACCTTGTAGGATTGCGGGATAATCCAATCGATCTGTCTGCCTTGCAGCACGCGGCCGGCCCCGCGTTCCTGGGCTTCGAGATCCCCCACGCGGCCACGGAGCCCAGCGGTGAGAACAACCGAAAGTCAAGCGACGAGCCTGCAATCGGCGCTTTCGAAGTCGCCACTGCCACGCAAGTCCCCACGTGTAGCATCAGGGAAGTCGGCAACGCAAAGAAAGGCGCATGCCATGGCAGGACCCCCCGACGCGCTGCCGAAGTCCCCCCCGGCCATTTGTTGCCACTCTCGTAATTGAGCGGCGCGTGGCAGTTGAGGAACGCGCGCCGCATCTGATTCCTTAATCGGGGCGGCACCCACAAAAAGAGCACTGCGAAAGATTATGCGATGGAACCGGCGGCGCCGGCAACGACGGCGCGCGCGCGGGAGAAACGCGACGCGTCTGGGCCGAAGCCGCAGCGGAGCCAGCCCCTGGCGACGCGCGTCGCGGCTGTCCAGCGCGGACGTTCCCATCGGCGAGGCCCGGGGCGCCGTCGGTGGCGGATTCCGGCGGTTGCGGAGCGGGGTGGGCCTGAGCGCCGCTCGCGCGGGCCGTCAAGTTTTCGGCGGTCGCGAGATTTTTCTGCAATTCTAAACACTCTGTCGCAGACCACGCACCTCGTCGTTGCGAGGGGCGCCTCGGCCCGTGCCATATCAGCGTCTCTTTCGAGGGGTATCTGGGCGAGTCGCATCTGCGCGCGGCCCGCCGCCTTCCTTTCCTCGGCCATCTCAGCGGCGAGGGGTGCGAAATTGCAAACCGAGGTCGGGGCGCCCAGCTGGTCAGTCCGGGCCCGCACAACACGCAACTCAGCAAGCGCAGCCTGTAGATCGCAACGGCTGCTCGACCGCGGAAATTCGGTTCTCTAGCAACGGCACGCGCCCCTCCGACGCATCAATATGTTGAGCAATAACCATCTCGGCATCACACAGCCCGCCGTGCAACTCGGACGCGGCCATGGCAGCGCGGGAGCGGAGGTCGGCAGCGGCCACATCAGAGCGACCGCGAAGTGCAACGAGGTCGTCGCGGAGCTGAGGACCCGTAAGCCCGCGTACTTCAGTAGCTGGAACCCGCCGCAACGACAGGAGCTCATCGCGCAGGGCCCCGACGGCAGCGGCGGCCGCGCCCCCGACGCTCACGGGAGCGCCTCCACGGCGAGGAGATAATCGTGGAGCGTCTGGACGGCTGCGGAGCCCGCACCTCAGCGTGACTCCACGCGGTCGACTTGACATTGGACCTGATTGAAGGATCGATGGATCCTCGGCGATCCGAGCGTCGACCAGGGCAAGAGCATGCTGGATCTCCTGCCTCAAGGTTGCTGTCTGCGTAGCAAGGCCCCACAACTGCTGGGTCGTGCAGATTTCAACCTGCTCCCTGAGCTCTGCCAAGTCACTGGCGGAGGGCGATGCCTGTGGCGCGATGTCGCGCCGCAAAGAATTCTGCCGCGAGCGTCCCTGTGAGGGACTGCGGCTGTCGTCCCTATTTTGATACTGATGGCGATACCGTTCGGGGGCTCTTCGCTGCGAGGTCAGTCCAACACGATCCTCAAATGGCTCGCACGTGTCCAGACACGGGAACCGATGCGGAGCTGATAGGACGCCCGGCGCCCCGGCGGTGGCGTCGCGCGGAAGCGCTTGGAGGAGACGTTTCGTTCACACCGCTGCGGGCGTCCACCGGCGAAGAGATTGGAGGAGGAAGGCGCTAGTGCATTAATTTGAATGGATTCCCACCGGGTGGATTGGACGAAGGCGAGATTGGAAGAGTGGATTCCCACCGACGCAGGATTTGAATTAATGATGATTTCAAGTGACTGAACAGTCGGCCGAAAGCTGGGCCCAAGCCCTGGGGTACACGATTGCGCCAACACGGACGACTGGAAAGAGCCGATGTATGCCTGATGTGCACGCAGAAACGCTGCTTCGACGCGGGCATCGGCGCTGCCTTCTCTTGGTAGGGGGGGTGCGGTACCACCCCCTGTCCCACCCTCTCCTTGTCGTCGCGAAGCCCACGCACCGTCGAAGAGCCATCACGCATATAGAGGCACTGACCCCCGTTGGGCCCAGCGCCACGCGGAAGGCTCAAAGGCGGCGCGGGGTGTCGCAACGGAAAGCGTAATATAATAGGCTGATAACCTGCGAAAGGAGGTTGACAACCAATGAGTCGAACCTACCGTATGATCCGTGGGTAGAGGGCGATATGGAGAAAAAAGAAGACTCTTTTGCCCATGCGCCCGTCAGAACAAGGGCGCTCAAGATGTCCAATACCTGAGCCGAGAGGATGGCAAAATAGATGGATAGAAAAGGGAGATGGGCTGTCTTCACACACATCCTCCGCGAGCCAAGCCCTGCGGCCCGCCCCTCCAGTTCAAACCGAGAGGGGGCGGGGGGGGGGGGGGGGGGCAGCGCCCGCTGCCGCGCAGAGCCTCGTAGAGCGCCTCGCTTGCGGCGGCTGGCCTCCGCCGCCGCCGAGGGCCGCCGAGGGCACCGCGGAGGGCCGCCGAGAGCCGCCGAGGGCCGCCAGGGGCCGCCGAGGGCCTCTTGAGGGCCGCCCCGCCGAGAGGCCGCTCCTCGACCAGCGGCGGCTCCAGCGCCCGCCCGTGCACGGCGTCGCCCAGCTCCACCAGCGGCTGGCCGTCGCCTGCGGGGCGCGGCGGCTCCGGCTCCGGCTGCGGCGGGGGCCGGCGAGGGCAGCACCCTGAGGTTTTTGAAGGGGCCCTGGGACACACTAATAAATACACACAA
>CAUYUJ010011122.1:0-22500 GCA_963575745.1 Prorocentrum cordatum
CCATTGGGATCCTCGGGGCGAGGTCCCGGGTGGCGGCGGCCCGGATGGCGACCTCGGCGACTGCCTCGGGACGCCTCCGCACGACGGCGGCCCCGACGACGCCGACGACGTTCCCGACGACGACGTTGACGCCGACGACTCCCTGGACGACGACGCTGGGAACGGCGACCCCGACGACAACGGCGACCTCCCGCCCCCCGCTGGCGGCCCCTCCTCCGACGGCGGTGGCCCGCGCGACGACCGACGGCGGCCCCGCCACGGCAGCGGCGGCCCTGGCGGCGACCCAGCGGCAGTCATGGCGAAGAGGCGGCGGCTGCGGCTGCGGCGGCGACGACCATCTCCCGCCCACCTCCGGGTCCCCTGGTTGTGGTGGTGGTGGTGGTGGTGGTGGTCTCGGTGGTGCGACAGGACCAGTCGCTTGCACGTTTCTTGCCTCGCGCGAGGGCGCTCCACCTCCTCCTCCTGCGCCTCCCCTAAGGGGACGGCGCAAGGAACGTCGACGATACTTTTTTCACACGCTTACGTCGGCGAGGCATCTGGCCCTCGAGTCTACTTTCGCCAGCGCCGCCGTCTGGGCGGGGGCGCGCACGATTATAATTATTATTATTGTTATTTGGATTATTCTTGTTTTAATGAGTATGGTTTTAATGATTACCATGGCTTTCTGTTACTATCATTGTTCGTTTTCGTATTGCTAACCTTATTTTCCTTATCATCATTATCGTTCATCGTTTTTTTTTTTTTTTTTTTTTTTTTTTTTTTTTTTTTTTTTTTTTTTTTTTTTTTTTTTTTTTTTTTTTTTTTTTATTATTATTATTTATATATATACATATATATATATATCTATTATTAGTCATGATGTTGTCATTAATGTTGTGATTATGAATCGTTGTTTCATTCGTTTTTTGATGCTGATGATTCTGCTGTTGATGAAGATGATGATGCTGTTAATGCTGTTGATTTCTATTCTTATCAGTGGTATTAGTATGATTATGATTTTCTTCATTTTTCTCAGTGTGAATATGATTTTGATGGCTTCTGAGTGCTAGCATTACTATTGTAACTCTTCTTCTTGTTCTTCTTAATATTCTTTCAAAGAAATTTTGGAGCAGGCGGGACATAGGCATCATGCTGCTTGGCAATGTGTGTGTGTGTGTGTGGGTGTGGGTGCCTCGGGGCCATCTTGGGGCCATCTTGGAGGAGACCGATCAAAGAAGGGGGAGGTTCCAATCACGCACCCCCCCTCCCCCCCAGGAGGCCAACCTGTGGCCTTTTATGACGAGTGTGCGCCGAACCAAGGCGAGAGCCCAATGTTGAAACCGTACCGGTCTCCATCATTGTACTTGTTGCGAGCTTTCAAGACGAATGTGCGCGGTGTTGCAGCGAGATGCCATCTTCACAAAGGAACCGCCATCCATGTCCAGAGGTTTCAAGCTTCAGACTCGTAACTGGTGATGGGGTAGGTCTCAGGCGAAACGCCACGCCAGCTCCGCCCTACCGACACGTCTGGTGGTGCTACAGGGAGGGCTTATCGATCAGGAGAAGGGATGGCGAGGAGGTGGGGGAGGAGGAGGGGGAGGCAGAGAGGATGATGATGATGATGATGATGATGATGATGATGATGATGATGATGGTGATATTGATGATGATGATGATGATGATGATGATGATAATGATGATGATGATGATGATGATGATATGATTGATGATGATTGATGATGATGATGATGATGATGATGATGATGATGATGATGATGATGATGATGATGATGATGATGATGATGATGATGATGATGATGATGATGATGATGATGATGATGATGATGATGATGATGATGATGATGATGATGATGATGCTGCTGATGATGATGATGATAATGATAATGCTGATCATCATGATGATGATCATCATGATGATGGTGGTGGCGGTGATGATGATGAGGAGGAATGAGGAGAGGGAGGAGGGGGGATACGCAGCAGGCGGTTGGGGTGAGCGCGCCTCGCGTTGCTGCTTACTTCCATGTCTTTCTCGCTGCCTCCCTCGCTGCCTCCTTCCATCCTCAATCTCAGGGCCGCGAGGAGGGAATGAACATGCGGACAAGGAGGAGCAGGAGAGACAAGAGCAGAAGGAGGAAGACGAGGGGTAGGTGGAGCAGAATGAGGGTGATGAGGAGGGTGATGATGACGATGATGACGATGCCGCTGCTGCTGGTGATGATCATCAAGTGATATGATGTGATTGATGTTGATGGCGATGCGGAGGGGGATGAGCGGCTGTACTGTCAATTGTGACGTATTTTTTTCACATGGTATCCCCCATCCTCTTGTTCATGCCCCCCTGCCGAAGGCTCGCCTGCAAGCTGGCTTCAGTTTGTGGGCGCTGGTCGTAGCACTTCTAGGTCTAATGGCACATCCCGTGAATGCTCTTCTCAGCCAAGGCAAGAGAGCAGAAGGCCCATCAGGGCTTCGAGGCCATCAAGGTTGAGCGACTCAAAGCTGCCATCCAAGACTGTGGGGCCCAGAAGCAGTGGAACGCGGCGCTGAAGCTTCTCCGAGGCGCACCTTCGTCGCGCACCAAAACATGTACAGTCCTGTACAATGTGGCCATCTCTGCATGCGGGGGAGGCGCGCAGTGGCAGCACGCGCTGGCGTTGATCGGAGAGGTTGGCGACAGGAAGCTGGAGCCGGACGTCGTCACTTTCAACGCCGGCGTCGCCGCGTGCGACAGGGGCGGGGAGTGGCGGCGCGCGCTGCTGCTGCTGAGGGAGGCGCGGGACTCGGGCGTGGAGCCCGACGTTATCACCTACAACGCCTTGATCAGCGCCTGCGGCAGAGGCCCGGTGGCGCGCAAAAGGGGGGGGGGGGCGGGGCGAGGGGGGGCGGCCCTCAGAGGAGGGCAGCCTACGGGGGCTCCTCCGAGGCCCCCCCCCCGCCTCGCCAAGAGGCCTTCCAGGGAGCCTCCGGGCCCTGCTCTGGGAGGCCCCCTGGGGCCGCGACCGGGCCCTGGGCCCCTCCTGGGTGTCGCCAGAAGTGCCCCTGGCCCAGGGTCCCCCCCGGGATCTCCAGGAGGGCCGCCAGGGCCTCCGGAGCACACCTCACGAGGCCCGGAGGGCCCCAGGAGCTCCACGATGGAGCGGGAGGCTGCGGGGCCTCCTGGGCCAGGGGCACCTGCCGCAGCCCCCGGTCCTGCGTTCCGTCCGGGGGCAGTCTCGCGAGCCGCGCCCCGGCGCGGCCACGCGGGGGGCACCTGGAGGCCGGAGAGGGGTCGAGGCACGGCCAAGGCCTCCCCGATCCTGGACTCTCGGGCCCCGCACCCTTTTTTTTTTGGCGCCGCGAGAGAGGCGGGGAGTGGCAGCAGGCGCTCGCGGTGCTCGACGGGGCGGAGGAGGCGATGCTGGCGCCCAACGTCACTGCACCCGTGCGCTTCTGTCCAGGGGGGGGGCGCCGTGCGCGAGGAGGGATAGGAGGGGCAGTGGAGGAGGGAGGTGCACGGGGAGGGAGGGAGGGAGAGATGGGGGGAGTGAAGGAGGGAGTTAAGAGGGGAGTGAGGGAGGGAGGGAGGGGTACCTACGACCACGACGAAGTATTATCTTGGGGATCTGGATACCTGCATCCAACCTCATACCCCTCCTCCGTCCTCTCTCCTCCTTCTCCTCCCAATCCTCCTGCTCACCCCTCTGCCTCCTCCACCTTGCATCACTCTCCTCCTCCCTGGACCCGGGGGGTTCGGTGGAATCGCGGAGGCCTCAGGAGTTTACAAGAGGCCGCAGGCATGCAATCAACAATCTGAGTTCCCCAGTTGGCCAGTGGCGATGAAGGAAAGAGCGCGTTCTGGTCGCTTGGAGGGTGGGTGGGTTTGGAACCGGACCCCCCCCCCTCCCGTGACGGAGGGGGGGGTTCGAACCCCCCCCCTCCCCCCTCCCCTCCCCCTCCTCCCCTATTTCTGCTCTCTCCCTCTCCTCGGGCCGGCGCCTGCGTCGGCGGCGGCTGGCGGCGGGGACGGGGACGACGACTTCCTTGTCTGGGCCAGCGCTAGCGCCTGCGGCGGCGGGCGGCGGCGGCGGGGAGCGTCGACGAGGGCGACGGCGACGACGATGACGACGACGACGACGACGCTCCGCCACCGTACCTTGGTTTCGGGTCAGAGTCCTAATGGATGCCTCTTGGGGTCTCGTCGGAGAGCTCTCGGGGGCCTCTGAAGGGCATCTGTGCAGCCTCCTGGGCGCCTCTTGGGCGTCTCTTGGGGCCTCTCTAAGGTGGTGGTGGTGGTGGCGGTGGTGGTGGGCTGTGGTGGTGGTGGTGGTGGTGGTGGTGGTAGATTGTGGCGGTGGTGGTGGTGGTGGTGGTGGTTGTGGAGGTGTGTTTGTTGGTGGTGGTTGTTGTGGTGGTGGTGGTGGTGGCAGGTTGTGGTGGTGGTGGTGGCGGTGGTTTCTGATGGTGGTGGTGGTAGTTGTTGTGGTGGTGGGTTAAGGTGGTGGTGGTGGTGGTTGTGGTGTTTTGTCGTGATGGTTGTGGTGGTGGTAGTGGTTGTGGTGGTGGTGGTGATGGTGGTGGTGGTGTGTTGTGGTCGTGGTGGCTGTGGTGGTGGTTTGTTGTGGTGGCGGTGGTTTGTTGTTGTGGTGGTGGTGGTTGTGGTGGTGGTTGGTGGTGGTTGTTGTTGTTTCGGTTGTGGTGGTGGTGTGGTGGTTTGTGGTGGTGATGGTGGTGATGGTGGTGGTGGGTTGTGGTGGTGGTGGCGGTGGTGGTGGTTGTGGTGGTAGTGGTGGTGGTGGTGTGGTGGTTTGTTGTGGTGGTCGTGGTGGTTGCTGTGGTGGGTGGTGGTGGTGGTGGTAGTGGTGGTGTGGTGGTGGTTTGTGATTCTTAGGCTTACGCCACACCGCCGACCCCTTGTTTATGCCAATCTGGGGGTAGTAGAAGCTGCGAAGGGGTGAAAAGGCGAGTGATATTTGTTTGGTGTCTGTTCGCCGCCACCGCCAGAGGGTCTCGGGCAGTTCCGCGGGGGGGTCCGAGCGGACGGCGACACCGCGGGCGGTCGTGGTCTCATCTGGGGCCATCTGAGAGGCATAATGGAGCCAGGTTGGGCTCGGGAATGTCTTCGAGCCGTTTCGGTAGCGGTCGGGAGTTTTTTTGGGGGACTGCCCAGGAGTCATGATGGGTCAACTTGGCCATGTGCGAGGCCACGGCGCGTGCAAAGGGTGTGCCGGCATGGGGCCTATGGCAGGCAGTTTGGAACCACTTGGGGGCCCAGGTGGAGGAAAAGGAGGAGGAGGAGAAGGGGGACACGGAGAAACGGCTCTGGGTTATGGGTTATGGGTGAGAGGCTTCTTGTATGTGTATCGGGATCTCGCGGATCGCTTCTCGGGGGCCTCTGGAAGCGAGTTTTGGAGCCACTTGGGGGCCGTTTCGGAGCCTCTGGGGTGCTTCTTGGGGGTTCCTTGGGGCGTCTGGGCGGCCTCGTGAGGGCCTCTGGGGGCCTCTTGGGGCACTCTTGGGGCCCCCTGGGGCTCCTGGGGGCAGAAAGCTAGAGTTTCAACATGTTTGGTCGCCCTCTTGGGCCCCTCTTGGTGCCGTCTTGGAGCCCTCTTGGGCCGTCTTGGGGACCTCTTGGGCCGTGTTGGGGCCGTCTTGGGCCGTCTGGAGGCCGTCTTGGGGGCCTCTTGGGCCATCTTGGGGCTGTCTTTGGGGCCTCTTTGGCCGTCTTGGAGCGTCGGGAAGCCGAAAAGGCGGAAAAGCAAAAAACATCGAAAAACACTATGGAAAATCAACAATTTTAGACTCTTGGGGCCCTCTTGGGAGGCTTGTTTGGGACCTCGGGGGCCGTCTTGGAGACCTCTTGGCCCGTCTTGGGGCCATCTTGGGCGTCTTGGAGCGGTCGTTTGGCGTCTCGGGGCCTTCGTGGGCCGTCTTGGAGGCCTCTTGGGGGCTTCTTGGCCCGTCTTGAGGCCCTCTTGGGCCCGGAAAAGCCCCGTGAACCGCTCGTCCCGGCCGTGCTGCGCTCGTCCCGGACCCCCCCCGCTCGTCCCGGACCCCCCCCCCCCTCCAAATCGACCGGACCGGGCTCCCGGGGGAGGGGTTTGGGGAGGGGGAAGCATCTCACACGCCGATGATCCCCAAGGGGTCGGCGGATTGTGGTGGTGGTGGTGGGTTGTGGTGGTGGTGGTGGTGGTTTGGTGGTTTGGTGGTGGTGTGGTGGTAGTTTGTGATGGTGGTGGTGGTGGTTGTGGGTTGTGGTGTTGGCGGTGGTGGTTTGTGGAGGTGGTACTGGTGGTGGTGGTGGTGGCGGTGGTGGTGGTGGTGGTTTGGTGGTTTGTGGTGGTGGTGGGTTGTGCTGCTGGTTGTGGTGGTGGTTGTGGCGGTTGTGGTCGTGGTGGTGTGCTAGATTTTGGTGGTGGTGGTTGTGGTGGTTGGTTTTTGTGGTGGTGTAGGTGGTGAGTTGTAGTGGGTGTGGTTGTGGTGGTGGTGTTGGCTGTGGTCGTGGTGGTGGTGGTGGTTGTGTGGTGGGTTGGTGGTGGTGGTGGTGGGTTGAGGTGGTGGTGGTGGTAGTGGTGGTGGTGGTGGTAGTGGTGGTAATCGTCGCTGCGTCCCCGCCGTCGGCGCTGCTGGCCGCCGCCAGTGCCGGCGCCAGCGCCGGCGCGAGGGTGTGTGTTTGGATCCCCCCCCTCCCCTTGGGCCCTCTCTGGTCATCGTCGCTGCGTCCCTGCCGTCGGCGCCGCTGGCGGCCGCCAGCGCGGGCGCCAGCGGCGCCGGTGCCGAGGGGGGGGGGTTCGGGAGGGGACCGGGGTTAGGGGGAGGGGAGTCCCCTTTGGTTCTGAGACGGCGACGGGCGCCGAGTGTTGGGGGGGGGGCGCCCCACCCCCCAGTTCGAGACGCGCCGCCGAATGTTCCCAAAGCGAGCGCCCGTAGGCAGCCCCCTGCCCCCCCCCCCCCCCGCCGCCTGTTTCCCAGGAGGGTGCGATAGTCCCGAACGTCGCGGGGCACCCTCATGGCCAAGAAGTCCACCCAGATCTGGGGCACCAGACCAGGTAGCACGCGGTACAGCTGCTGGACATCTTGGTGCGGGTGTAGGTACACGCTCGCGCGCGACCACGATGAGCGCTGGCAGCTCGAGAAACAAGATAAACCTGCTGTCTTGGCCGCGGCACCTGACCCGGAAGGGGCGCGGCAAGCGGCAAGCCTGTGGCGGCGCAGACGTGGGACAGGTGTTGATCGATCACCATGCTCCCGTTGTTCCCAGCTTCCCCGACGGCGCTGGTCCCCGCGATGTTGGCGTTCACGGTGGAGCTGCGACCGCCGCGCCCGCGATGGCGGCGGGAGGCGGTCAGGGCCAGAGCAGTGGCAGGCGGAGCTGCCCTGGGACGGCCGCCGGAGCGGCTGGCCTTCCACTGGATGTTCGCAATGGTATGCTTCTCGTTCTCCTGGATGGTCGCAATGGCATGGGTGTTCGCAATGGCAATGACAATGGCACGGCGCCGGCCGAGTGCTCGCGGGCCCGGGTCGCGGCCCTGCGGTTCGTGTGCGGGCGTGGGCCGCCGCGAGTCGAGAGCCGTCGGGGGCGGGATGACGCTGCTGCCGGGGTGCTCGCGGGCGGAGCTGCGGCCAGTGCTGGCGCCAGCAGGAACTGGGCCGCCGCGTGCGAGGGTGTTAGCAGGGGTGTTAGCAGGGGAAAAATAATGGCGAGCAGCGTGGTCCATGACTCCTCGGAGGCCGGCGTGAAGACGAGCACGTAGTCGGTTGTGAGGGGAACCGCCTGTGAGCACAGCGGCCGCGCCTTGCATCGCGCCGTGGGGGCTGTTACACTCCACAACGAGGGCGTCCGGAAGCATGTGCAACTCCTTGTGCCCTAGGTGCAGTTGGGTGGTCAACGCGGCCATTCTCGGGTAACGCATGGCGAACGTGGAGCCCTGCTCGGAAGGGCAGCTCGGCAGAATGATCTTCGCACGCGCGTGGGGTCTCTGGAGTGCCGCCCAAATATTTGAAGGTGTGCCGCCAAAATAGAGACAACCATGGTTGCTGACGTCGGGCTTGTCTACCCCGAGCATGACATTCGGAAGTTTGGGCGACGACCCAAAGCGAGCTCACCGCAGGGGGCCATAAAAGCGGGACCAACGGGAAGATACAAGGCCAGTGAAGATATCGGTTTTGTCGTGGTGATGGCGAGACTGGCAAGGCCTGTCAGACATGCCGAGGAGTGACCGCCCTGGGAGGATGTATTCCGCATGCTGCGTGATGATGTCCACGGAACGGACCAGCGAGATGTACAGAGGCTTCTCACTGAGGGGCGGGTGCCTCCAGAGGTAGAAAACTTGGCCGGGGAATCGGCGCCAGGAAGGGGGGGTCAGGGCCAGGAGTGAAAGTCGCGGAGGGCGAAGTGCAAGGTCGGGCCCGCGCCAAGATGCTACATCTTACATTGCGTCGTGCATTGCCCCCGTTTTTGTTGACGTGCCCGCGTGCCGCCCTTCTTCGAGACAGCGGCCAGTTCGCGGTGTCGGGCCAGCGGCCAGCGTGGCCGAGTGGCCCGCGTAGGATCGCTGAGGACGGAGCTGGGGCCGCAGCGCGGCCGAGATGGCCACGGCGCGCGCGCGGATAGCGCGGGCGGCCTGCGCAGTGGACTTTCCCAATTCTGTCCGCCGCGGGGGCTCTGAGAGGCGGAGACGCGGGCGTTCGCGCAGCGCCCCGTCCGTGTGCTCTGCGCGCCGCGCGCTGGCGGCCGCGAAGCCAGCGGCCGCCGCCTTCGCATTTGCTCGCCGGACTGGCCGCGATTGGCAGCCGGGCCGAGGGGGCGTGGGGTGGTAGCCGGCGGCGCGCGACTTGCGATGTCCTGCTCCGCGGACGCCGGTGGATCGTCGTTCGGGCCGGAATCCCACGGGTTGGCGGCGTCGAGATTGAAGGCCAACTTCAAGAGGATGGCGCGGAGAGCCTCCCAGGTTGAGGGGATCATGATGAGGGCGTCCTGCAGGTCCAGGGGCAGCGTGAGATTCGCGGGCCGCGCTGGCCGCGGCCTGGTGGTCCAGGTGGGTCTGCGCTGCGCGGTTCGCAGGGCCGGTTGGCAGATCCAGCCTTGCGACCGCCTGCGAGGCGCCCGTGGCCCCAGTGGGCCGCTGGCAGGAGCTATCTCGGCGGCGTGGGGTTCTGGGCAGCTGCAAGGCGCCAGCAGCTTGGGTGAGGCCCGCCTCTCTGGAGTCGTCGTCCATGCTCGCGTCTGCCACTGCGGCGGCTAGCCGCCTCGCCGGCCGAATCCAGGCCAGGCGGCTGGCGCGCCGCGCGGGCGCCCGTGCCTGGCTGGGCGGGGCCGTCTACTCTGCGAGCCAGGCAAACCTGGCATCGCCTCGCTATGGCAGGTGGGCGAAAATGGCAGGTTGGCTTCGAGGCGTCGGTTCCGACGGGCCTGATATCGCGCGAGGATCTGGAGGGTCACGGTGGAACTCCTCCCCGCCTTGGAGAAGGGCTCGGCGGGCGGCGCGAGCCAGCGCGCCCGGCGGCGCCCCATCCTGACGGATCTTGTGAACAGGCCTTGCGACTTCCACGCAGGCTCTGGGCGTCGTCTCCGGTTGGTTTGCGCTCGCGCTGCCAACTGCGCTGGGCTCGAAGCGCGGGTGGCGCGACGGCGGCGGCGTTGTCGCCGTCTCTTTGCGCGCCTGACTGCCTGCCGCGCATGCTCTCGTTGCGCGCTCATTGGCGGCGTCCTGCGCGTGGGCGCGTCTCCTGTGCGCGTCGCCCAAGTGTCAGCTGAGCGGAAGATCGGGACAAATCGGAACCAGAGATTCTGGGAGAGTTCCAGAGAAACATAGAACGCCGATTTGTGGAGCGTTGCGCGCGCATTCGCAGAAGTTCTCAAAGAGTGTTCGAGGGCTTGAGGAGCCCAAGTAACACATGGGCGCTCAATTAAATTGTTGAGGGCGGGCAGAAAATCTGGTGTACGCGAGCATTGTGAGCGGGTGCGCGGCTTGCACGGGGGCACAGTAGGTTTGCGTTTCAGGGACTTGGGCGCTGGCCAGTGCGCTGATGGGGGGCCCGAGACTGCGTCACGCATATTACGCCTGTGGCGCCATGGAGGCCGCATTTGCGGTTGCAGTTGGGCGGGCGCCCCGCCGCGCGCACCGCGGCGACAGCTCTCTTGGGCGCCCGCCCGCCGCCGTGGACGTAGTGGACCCAGCTAGTCTCTCGGTCGGCGCCCGGCGGGTCGGCAGCCGCGACGCTGGCGGCCTGAAAATGCATCGAAAGTGTTTCTCCCCGAGCCCGGGGCTATCGTGCGTTTTCGGTGGCACGCGCAGCTCGGAGAAAAATCGCCTTGTCCGTCGGCGGCCAGTTGGCTGTCGTCGCGCAGAAGTACCGGCGGATGGCGCGGTCCACGCTCAGCGCAGAGAGCGCGTCCATGAGCGTGGACTCGTCGAGGGGCAGGAGGAAGGACCTCGCGGTCGGGACCGTCGCGACCCACGATGTCCACGGCCCCTACCCTGGGCGCGCGAGGACCTGCTGGGCGCCGCCGCAGCGCGATTGCAGAGGATCTCGGAACCAGAAATCTGGGCGCGCCAAATTTCGCGGGCCGAGAAACTCTCAGAGAGTATCGGCCAGCTCCGAGGTTTTGGGTTTATGGGAATGTTTCACGCGGGGTGGCTAGTTCAGAGATTTTCAGAGATTCTCAGAGAAGTTCGGACGCGAGAATTTGGCGCGCCCCGGTTTCTGGCTCTGTGAATCTCTGAAAAGCGGTTCCTTAGGTTTTACCGGGTCTCCAGGCGTCCTACTGTCAGCCAGAGACGAGCGACTGGCTGGCGCCGCGCCCGATGCTTCCGGAGTTGCGAACTCGGTCTTCGATTCCCTGGGGCCCGCGGGCCCCTGGGCCAATTGCGAGGTTGCCGGGGCCCCCAGGCGGTTGCATGCGATTGTCTCGGAAACCGGAGTTGGGCATCCACGGTGGACGCCCGCGCGCACGCGTTAGGTGTCCGCGAGATTGTTCGGTGGCGGATCTTGCATGGCGCGGGGATTTTCCAAAGACTTTCCGGGGTGTTCTCTACAGTTATTTCGGCGCGCTTCGGGAAGCTTGGGGCGGCGTGGGGAAGTCGCCTGGCCGCGCGCGTGACTTTTTTTCCAATTCTTTCTTGGGCATTATCGCGGTGTTGCTTGGCCGAAGATGTCACTGAGTAACGCGATGTTTGACATTTTCGTGTTTTTTTGTTGCGTTGGTTGCGTGCTTGTTTTGGCGGTCCGCCTCCTTGGGGCCCCCTTTGGGCCTCAAGTTTGTTTTGTTGACGTCGGGCCTTCTGGAGTGAAAGGCGCTTGGCGCTGAATTCCCTCGGTCGTGCGCGTGGCCAAATACGCGCCGTGGCTTCATCCGCGCCGGGGCGCTTTTCTTCCCTCGCGAAGCCGATGGCGCCCAAGGCGTGGAAGGCCCGTTCGGCGGCGCCCCCGGTGATTTGAAAAACCGAGCATGATTTTTATCCCGGTCAAATTTTGCCCCGATCCCGGTTTCATCTTAAAGTGCAGCGCGAACGTCGGCCTGGAGTTTTCCGCTGGCGGGGCGCGGGCGCAGCCTCGCGATTCGCGCCGCGCGCGGCTCGCGGACGAGGCCGCGCGCGCCTCGTCGGTAGATCGCCGGCGCGTGCCCGGCGTCGTGGTGCCTGTCGAGATTTCCGAGAATGCTGTCCGCTGCGCGAGCGACTGCTCTTCCCCGGCCCGCGCGGGATTCCTCGCCGCGCCCAGCGCGCCCCAGGCTGCTTGCGGCGCTTCGTCGGCAATGGCGAGTCCCAGTGGCGCGGCGCTGCTAGGATCGGATTGGGTCTCGACCAGCGAGAGTTCCATTGTCTTCCTTCCCAAGAAGCCTTTCGGCGTTGCAGGGGGCGGTGTCGAGTTCTATGTTCCTGGGGGCGCGCGGCCTCTGAGCGTCGCGAACGCGGGCGGCGCGATTGCTTGCCGCGCGGCCCGCGGGTTCAGTGGGCCGCCCACCCGCCCCGGATTTTCTGATTGCCGGCGGGGCTTGCTGCGCGGGCGCTCGATGCTCGCCGACCTCATGGACGTCGATGCTTCGCCGCTCGCCCAAGCGCGACCCCCCCGCCGTGGTCTTCCTCGATTTCGAAGCGGCGCTTCCGAGCGGCAGCCGGGAGTTCTTCGCCGATGTTATCGCTGGCATGTATTGGCCGCCCTGGTGCGCGCATTCCATCCGAGTACCCCTGGTGTCGCATCGCGCCGGGTCCGTTTTCGGCGGCTTCGAGCTCGCCGCGGGGGCCCGCCAAGGCTGCCCTCTCTCCCGCTCCTCTGCGCCGTGCTGTCGGGTGCTGTTTTCGGAAGCTCCCGCGCCTCGGCTCGAACCATCGGCCTTGTCGGCGGGGTAGGGGGTGTCTTTGTTTTGGAGCGAACTTTCGACGGGTGCGAGCGGCCGCCTGGGCTGCGACTGCACCGTGGTGGAACGTTTTGGGTTGTGCTATCGCTCGAAGCAATCGACGGCGCGCGGGCGCGTCCGCAGGCGGCCTCGCCCGCGCGGAGCGATTTCGCCATCTGTCGACGCGTGGCTAATTTGGGCTTCGTCGTCGGTCCAGAGCGCTCCGAGCACTTCGGGGCGGCGCCGCTGGAAGTTCTTTTCCTTGGCCAGGGCGCGGCCGGGCATCGGCTGCGGCGCGATGCTTGCCCTTCTGGCTTACTGCACCTGCGTGTTCCCCATTCTTTCCTTTTCTCCCGTTGGGGCGCGATGGGGCAGTGGGCGCGCTTCCTCCATCTCCTCTTCCTGTCCCCCCGTTGCCGGGCCAGTCTGGCGGCGCTTCGGAGCTCGCGATCATTCGGATTTCAGGCGGGATTCGTCGACGCAGCAGCCGCCGCGATCGCCGCGAAATGCCAGGTGCGCCGCGCGGAAATGCTAGCGCATAGGGGCTTTGGGTGCGCCGTCGTCTTCGGCTATTGAATGCGCTCTGGCTGGACTCGGATCGTGCGGGCCGCCTTGTTGCGCGCGGCAGTTGGCGCCGCTGTCGTTGCTTCGCGAATCTCGCGGGCGCGCGGCCGCCTCGAACGACGAACCTCAGCAGCCGCTGCGTCGGTCAGGAGTTTGGTCCAGGGCGACGCGCCAGAACTAGCGCCGAGGGCTGAGTGGCAGAAGCGGCGTCGGGCTCTGCTGGCGGGCCCGCGGGCCCGCAGGGCGCCGTCCGCCGCGCCGACCGCCGCCTCTCTCGCCTCTGCGCCCACGTGCTCCCGGGGCGCCACCAGGAACGCGCGGCGCTCGCGCTCCGCGGCCCCGCGGGTGTTGGCATCTGTTTTCCGGGTCGTGTGCAGCGGCTGGACTGCAGGTCGCCCCGTGCGTTTGCGCGCGGGCGCGGGGGGGGGGGGCTCGTTGCCCGGGGTCGCCGAGTTCGGGGGCGGGCGGCTGTTGTTAGCTACCCGTCCTCCCGGCGAGCGTTTCTTTTATCAATGGCTTATCTCATGAGCAAGGGTCCCGTTCGGGCCGGTTCGGCGGCGTGCCGGTTCGGTTGCAGCGGTTCGGTTTCGGCGCCGGTCCGGTTTGAGCCGGCTCGGTTTTGCCTCGGAGCGGTTCGGTTTCGGGCGGCCCGGTTCGTGTGGCCGAAAGGTTGAAGCGCCAGCGAGTATTGATGCGCGCTGCGGCCGCGGATCGAGCCGCGCAATTTAAAGCATGAGCATGAGTGGGGGGGGAGGAGGAGGAAGGGGAGGAAGGGGATGGGGAGGGGGGTGAGAAGGGGGAGGGGGAGGAGCCAAGCTAGGTGCGCTCGCGCTATCTGACGTCCTACCCCTCCCTCCCATCCCTTACCATGGCGCTGATTTTCTCTATCATCCGAGACGCGTGTCGTAGCGGGGCCCGGACCGTGCTCCGCCGCGCGCGTGCGTAAGTGGTGGTGGTGCACGTCTACGTGCGTGCCTGCGTGTGTGCGCCGTTGTCCGTGGTGGTGGTGTGGTGGTGGTAGTGGGTGGTGGTGGTGGTGGTGGGTGTGGTGGTGTGCTGGTGGGGTGGTGGTGGTGGTGCTGCTGGGGTGGTGGTGTGGTACTGTGGTGGTGGTGGTGGTGGTTGTGGTGGTGGTGGTGGTGGTGGTGATGGTGGTGGTGGTGGTGCTGGTGGTGGTGGTGGTGCTGGTGGTGGTGGTGTTGGTACTAGTGCTGGTGCTGGTGGTGGTTGTGGTGGTGGTGGTGGTGGTGGTGGTGGTGGTGGTGGTGGTGGTGGCGGTGCGGCGCGGTGGTGGCGGGCGGATGGGCGCGCGAGAAAAAGGCCCGCGCTGGGGCGAGAACGCCATCCTGAACGACGGAGGCCAAGCACCGATCCGAAAATGAGGCCCACGCTGCAGCGGGAGCACGATTCGGAACGATTCGGGAGCAGCGCGGCCATCACCCGGACGCCATCAGGGGAAGGATTCGGGAGCAGAAATGAGGCCGGCGCCTCAACGACAGCAGCATTTTGGGAAAAAATGACGCCGGCGCGAGAGCAGCATTTTGGGGAAAAATAGCGCCGGCGCCTCAGCGAGAGTCGTTGCCCGGGATTTCCCGGGCATCCTGTGTGTATAAAAACAGTACGCGGAGGGTGCGCGGCCATCACCCGGACGCCATCAGGGGAAGAGGGATAGTATATTCATATTGAGTAATTGTGAAGGCGGCGGCGATGACGATGGCGGCGCCCCGACGGCGCGATCGTCGACGGCGTCACGCGCCATGGTGCTTCACCGCCCCCCTCGCAGATATATCCGACGATGCGATTTTCCCACCCTGGGCCAGAAGTCCAAGTCGGGCCGGGGGGGGTCCGGACCAGGAGGTCCGGACAGGGGGTCTGGACTGGGGGGGCCCGGACTAGGGGGTGTGGACCAGGGGGTCCGGACTCAGGACCGGGGGTCCGGGCCGGGGGATCCAGATCCACCGGGGGGTTTGGGACCGGGAGGTCTGGACCGGAGGGTCTGGGCCGGGGAATCTGGACTGGGGGGTTTCCTGCTCCGTATACTCCTCCCTCCCGTCCTCCCTCGTCCCTCCTCCTTCCTCCTCCTCCCTCCTGCCTCCCCTCTCCTCCCTTCTCCTCCGTCGGGGGATGTCGCGAAGCAAAGCTCTTTGGGGGGCCTCTTGGGGGCGTTGCGAATCTCTTTGGGGAGCCTCTTGGGGGCCTTCTTCGGGCCATCTTGAACTTTCCTGCGCCGCCCTGGAGCCCTCTTGGGCCGTTTCGTGGGGTCCCTTAGAGCGGTGTCAGGGTTTCAGAGTGCGGCACTCGGGGGCCGGTTCTGTTCCGCCGGTTCGGGTTGGCCGTTCAGGCCGGTTTTGCTGATCGGCCCGTTCGCTTCGAACCGGCCAGTTCAGTTTCAGCCCGTCCGTTTTGGGCTTGGGCGGTTCGGTTGCAGGATCTGCCAGTTCACAGTTACGAGGAGGAGGAGGAGGGAAGAGGATCAGCGCCAACCCACGAGACGGCACCGATATTGCTGTAAACCGTGCCTCCCAGTTCCATCTTCATAGGTTATTACGAGGGTTTTCATTGAGGGAAGTATTCCCTTGGAAAACAACCGTTTGAACACCCTGAACAGTGACAAAACGTCATTGTTGGGACTTCAGGGCCACGAGTGCACGGTACGGTTGTGTCCTGACGGTCTTAAATCGTACCAGAACTCCATTTTCAGGGCTTCGACGCTGTGAATCAAGAAAGTTTTTGCGCCCGAGCAGTCCTGCATCGTGCCCAAACGCGATTTCTGGACACCAGCTCCAAGAAACCTGTTGTAGACTCTTGAGACGAATGTGCGCGGCGGTGATGCTAGAACCACATTTTGAAGAAGGTGCCGCTCAACATGCGTGAAGCCCTTGCCAACGTAACAAAAAACGACTGTGCGCGGCGCTAAGGCGAGAGCCGCACTTTGAAACCACCCGCCTTCCATCCGTGAACGTCTTGCAAGCTTTGAGGACGAACGTGCGCGAGGCTGAAGCGAGAGTCACATTTTGAAAACGACCCGCGCTCCATCCGTGTCGCTGTCGCAATTTTTCAGCTCAAGGACCACAAACGGTAAGTGAATCTCGGGCGAAACAGTCGGTCCGCCCTACCGACGCGTCTGAGGGTGCGGGATGGATGAGTTATTGATAAGGAACATGGATTGCTGGGGATGGTATTGTGATGATGATCGTGCTGATGGTAATGCTGCTGCTGCTGCTGATGATGATGATGGTGATGGTGATGGTGATGGTGGTGATGATGCATGTAATAATGAAGATTCGGATGAGGATTCTGATTTTGGTAATGCTGAATGATGGTAGCGACGACGACGATGATGCTGATGATGCTGCTGATGATGATGCCGATGACGATAGCGATTAACATGGTTGGTGATGGTGCTGCTGATGATTTGGGCGTTGATATTGATGCTGATGGTGATGATGAGGACGAGGCTGGTGATGATGATGGTGATGATGATGATGCTGATGACGACCACGATGATGATGAGGATGATGGAAACGATGACGATGACGATGACGATGACGATGACGATGACGATGATGATGATGATGATGATGATGATGATGATGATCATGATGATGATGATGATGATGATGATGATGATGATAAATAAGATGATGCAGATGATCATGATGATGTGGATGCTGATGATGATGATGATGATGATGATGATGATGATGATGATGATGATGATGATGATGGTGATGATGATGATGATGATGATGATGATGATGATGATGATGATGATGATGATGATGATGATGATGGGTCGGATGTTGGTCATGATGCTGGTGGTGTGGGGATGAAGAGGAGGATAATCAGGAGGGTGAGGAGGGTGAGGAGGAGGAGGAGGAGGAAGAGGAGGAGGAGGAGGAGGAGGAGCTTGAGGAGGAACAGGAGAACTGGTGGGGAAGATGATGATGCTGATTATGCGGAGGAGGAGGAGGAGCTTGAGGAGAAGTAGGAGGAGAACGAGGAGGACGATGATGATGATGATGATGAGGAGGAGGAGGAGGAGGAGGAGGAGGAGGAGGAGGCGGAGGAGGAGGAGGAGGGTGGGGAAGATGATGATGCTGATGATGATGCTGATGCTGATGATGCTGATGATGATGATGATGACGATGATGGAATTTTGAATATGATGATGATGATGCTGATGACGATGATGATGACGATGCTGCTGCGGATGATGATGATGATGATGATCAATATGATGATGACGCTGTCGATGATGATGAAGATGATGCTGCGGCTGATGATGATGATGATGATGTTGTTGTTGTTGTTGTCGATCATGGTGCTGATGATGGTGATGGTGATGCTGATGATGATGATGATGATGATGATTATGATGATGATGATGATGATGATGATGATGATGATGATGATGATGATGATGATGATCATGATGATGGTGATGATGGTGATCGTGGTGGTGATGATGATGGCGGTAATGGTAGTGGTGACGGTGACGGTGACGGTGCTTGTGATGCTGCTGTTGATGATGGTGATGATGCCGATGCGGATGATGATGATGATGATGATGATGATGATGATGATGATGATGATGATGCTGATTCTGATGATGATGATGATGATGATGATGCTAATGATGATGATGATGATGATGATGATGATGATGATGATGATGTTGTTGTTGATGATGATGATGCTGATGGTGACGATGCTGATGATGATGATGGTGGTTATGATGCTTGTGCTGATGATGATGATGATGATGATGATGATGATGATGACGATACGGGTGGTGGTTATGATGGTTGTGATGATGCTGGTGATGGTGACGATCACAGTGACGGTGATGGTGGTGATGATTGTGATGCTGCTGCTGCTGCTGTGATGCTGATGGTGATGATGATGAGGATGCTGATGATGATGATGATGATGATGATGATGATGATGATGATGATGCAGATGACGATGCTGATGCTGATGCTGATGCTGATGAGGATGATGGTGACGATGATGCTGATAGTGGCGATGCTGATGATGCTGATGATGACGCTGTCGATGATGATGCTGATGATGACGACGATGATGATGATGATGATGATGATGCTGATGATGATGATGATGATGATGATGATGATGATGATGATGAAGATGATTATGATGATGATGATGATGATGATGATGCTGATGATGATGATTTTTAATGTTTTATGATGATGTGTTTGATGATGATGCTGATGAGTGAATTATGATTATGATGCTGATGATGAATGATGCTGATGATGATGATGATGATGATGATGTATGACTGATGATGATATGATGATCTGATGATGATGGCTGATGCTTGATGCTGATGCTGATGACGATGATGCTGATGCTGATGCTGATGAATGCTGATGATACTGATTATGATATGGGTGAGGAGGGTGAGGAGGAGGAGGAGGAGCATGAGGAGTAGAAGGAGGAGGAGGAGGAGGAGGAGGAGGAGGAGGAGGAGGAGGAGGAGGAGTAGGAGGGGAAGCTGGAAGAGGACGATGAAGACCAAGACGACGAGGATGAAGGCGAGGAGGAGGAGGAGGAGGAGGAGGAGGAGGAGGAGGAAAAGGTAGATGCGGATGGGGAATGGGGTGCACTTCAGCCAAGAGTCGATGGTTCATGTCTTGCATTGCCGCGTACTCCACTCGTTGGGGAACGCAATCAGGTTGAAATCCAGGGCACCCCATGTGGTCAGCTACAACGCTGGAATCAGCGCGTGCGAGAAGGGTGGGCAGTGGCAGCGAGCATCGCTGCTGCTCGACAGGCTTCGGGGAGCCAAGCTGAAGCCCGCGGTCGCCAGCTATGGTGCTGCGATCAGTGCGTGCGAGAAGGGCGCGCAATGGGGGTATGCGCTGTCGTTGCTCCGCGAGCTGCTGGAGGCAGCACTGGTTCCCAATGCCATCGCCTGCGGCGCCACTGTCAGCGCCTGCGGAAGGGGCGGTCAGTGGAAGCGGGCCATATCACTGATCAGCGAGCTTGGGGACGCGGGCGTGGAGCCAGATATTGTTTGCTACAATGCTGGAATCAGCGCGTGCGAGATGAGCGGGCAGTGGGAGCATGCGCTGTTGCTAATCAGTGTGGCGGATAATGCAAAGCTGGAGCTGGACGTCATCTGCTACAGCGCTGGAGTCAGCGCGTGCGCGAAAGGTGAGCAGTGGCAACAGGCGTTGAGCTTGCTTAGTGGGATGTTTGAACTCCATCTAGAGATGGATAATGATATAGCCTTTAATGCTGGCATCAGTGCGTGCGAGAAAGGTGGGCAGTGGCAGCACGCGTTGTCGTTGCTCCGCGGGATCGTGCAGCGTCGGCTGGAGCCGACCATTGTCGCCCCTGCAACCTCCATCATCTTTGCTCCTCGTCCCTTCCGAGCCCTCCTCACTCCTCATTTCTGTTCATTCCTGTTCACTCCTCTTGCGCTGTCTTGGGCCCCCCCTTGGGCCGTCTTGGGGCTCTCTTGGGTTGCCTGGGGGCCCTCTTGGGGGCCTCTTGGGCCGTCTTGGGATGATCTTGGGGGTCTCTTGGGCTTGGGCCTTCTTGAGGCCACCTTGGGCGTCTTGGAGCGATCTTCGGGCGACTCGGGGCGCTCTTGGGCGGTCTGAGGGGCCTCCCGGGGCCCTCCTTGGCCGTCTTGGGGCCCCCTTGGCTTCGAAGAAGTCACGCGACAAGGCCCAAGAGCGCCAGACGCGCCCAGAAGCGCTCATAACACCTCAGGACTTAGGACGGAGGACTTGAGGGACTAGAGGAAATTCCAGCTTGTGCCTCAGGGCACGTTGGCAGATACATATTAGCAGTTTAGACTTGCGTAGCCCAGCGTAAACCTTTCCCTCCTTCGCGCCTCCCCTCCCCCCTCCTCCCCTCCCCCCTCCTCCCCTCCCCCCTCCTTCCCTCCTTCTCCTAATTATCCTCCTGCTCGTTTTCCCTGAGTTCTGGAAGATAGAGCCTATCCTTCTCCTCCTCCTCCTCCTCCTCATCATCATCATCATCATCCCCCTCACCCTCCCTCTTCATTATCCTCATTCTCATTATCCTCATTCTTCCTCCACTCCGCCTCGTCTCTATCCTCCACACCCCTCCTCATTTTCATCCTTCTTCTTCCACCCCTGAGTTGCCCTCGTTCGTCCTCATTCGCCGCCCCCCTCCTCCCTCCTCCGCGCCCTCCTCATCATTCCTGCAATCCTTTCCTCCCCTCCCCCTTTTGTTCCGCCGCCTCCTTCTCCTCCTCCTCCTTCTCCTCCTTCTCCTCCTCCTCCAAATCCTCCTCCTCCTCCTCCTTCCTCCACATCCTACTTCCTCATTCCTTCCTTTCCCTTCTTCTCCACCTCTGTCGCCCTGGTCCCTGCTCGTCCTCCTCTGTCATCCTTACTTTCGCCTTTCTCTTCTCCTCCCATGTTTCTTCAAGGAAGCAGCGGGGATGTTCTTGATGGCACCGACGCGCCTGGTCTACCCGCTCCTTAGTATCTCCCGATGGTTTTCGGAGATTACGCGCAAGGCCCGATGCCAGACACGTGATGCCCCAACAAGTACACCATTGGCCCGAACAGCCATGGGGGAGCCGTGGAGCAGTTTTTCTGACCCGGGTTTTTGTTTTCAGGTTTAGCCGGAGACAGGGGATTCAGGGAAGCACGGAAATAGAGAAAAACACCTGGGACACCGCGTCGGCAGGGACAGAAAGCCGACCCGCAAGGCCAGAAAAGTGCCTCACGGGCCTCAAACATATGATGATTCCTTGTTTGGGCTGGATTGCATCTGGATGTCTTCTTTTGGCGGGAGGGGGAAACCAGGGAAACGGGGCAACACCGCAGACTCCGCACAGCGTCGGCAAGGACCGACAAGCGACCCGCAGGGCCCGCAACAGTTTTTTCCACAGGCTAGGAGAATCACAATGCCTTCTTCTCTGGGCCGGATTGTCGCAGGTTTCCTTCTTTGGTTGGGAGGAGCCGCATCGGCATGGACCCACAAATAACACGCAAAGCCAGAACTGATGTTCCACAGGACACATGAGCCGTGATGATTCCTTTCCTGGACCCGGTTGCATCAGGGTTCCTGGGAGAGAACGGCGGAACCAGGAAAACATCGCAGGCACCGCACCGCGTCAGCAATGACCGAGAATCGACCCGCAAAGCAAGTAAAAGTGCCCCACAGGCCCGAACAACTTTTTGGTTTGTGGACCATTTTGTCGGCCTTTGCGCCCAGCAGCCGCCCTCTACCGTGACAGACGATGCATTCACTTCGAGCTTCTGTTTCCCCTCCTCCTCCTCCTCCTCCTCCTGATCCTCCTATTCCTGGCTCGGTAATTGATCGTACGGTGTCGTCGAACATGCGCATCCTCCTCGCCCACTTGCGATGACAATCAAGCTGCCATCGGAAGGTTGGTTATCCCCAGGACTCATCTTGTCTGTTCTACGATGCCGGAACCAGTGCGTGCGAGAAAGGCGCACTGTGGCAGCCTGGCAAACAAGACCCTCCCACATTGGCCCCGAGCGCCCCAAGGAGGCTTCAGAGACGGCTTCAGAGATCCCCAGACGGCCCGAACGCGGTCGCAGAGGCCCTAAGAGGCGTTGCAGGGTGCACAGCAGGCCAAGAGAGGACCACAGAGGCGCCAAGAGAGGCCCCAGATAAATTGCTTCGGGTGGGCTTCGCGCGGCCTTGAAGTTGTCCAAGACAGCTAGAGTGTTCCAGACTGCCCCAGGAAGCTTCCAAGACGGACCACGCGTGCCCCAGAGTGACGCAGGAAGCCTCCAAGATGGCCCAAGAGTCTGCCCTAGGAATGCCCGAGAGGGCCCCCTGGAGGCTCCGACGATGACCCAGGGGAGGCCTGAGTTGGCCCGACACGGCCCTGATGGGGACGCCAAGATGGCCCGAGATGGCCCTGAGCGAGGTGTGGGAGGCGACACTTGGAGCCCGGCCACCCCCCTCTTCTGACGCAGTGAGTCGAGAGCGGGGTGCTGTGGGGCTGGGACGTCTGGGTCAGAGCAGAGCCCGCCGAGAGGCCCCCAACGATGGGCCCAAGAGGGCCGGCGAGTCGGCACCAGGAGGGATTCCAGATAGCCTAAGCTGCATCCATGGTAGTAGTAGTAGTAGTAGTAGTAGTAGTAGTAGTAGTAGTAGTAGTAGTAGTAGTAGTAGTAGTAGTAGTAGTAATAGTAGTAGTAGTAGTAGTAGTAGTAGTAGTAGTAGTAGTAGTAGTAGTACTAGTATTAGTAGTAGTAGTAGAAGTAGTAGTAGTAGTAGTAGTAGTAGTAGTAGTAGTAGTAGTAGTAGTAGTAGTAGTAGTAGTAGTAGTAGTAGTAGTAGTAGTAGTAGTAGTAGTAGTAGTAGTAGTAGTAGTAGTAGTAGTAGTAGTAGTAGTAGTAGTCATAGTCGTAGTCGTAGTCGTAGTCGTAGTCCTAGTCCTAGTCCTTGTCCTAGCCGTAGCCGTAGTAGTAGTAGTAGTAGTAGTAGTAGTAGTAGTAGTAGTAGTAGTAGTAGTAGTAGTAGTAGTAGTAATTAGTAGTAAGTAGTAGTAGTAGTAGTAGTAGTAGTAGTAGTAGTAGTAGTAGTAGTAGTAGTAGTAGTAGTAGTAGTAGTAGTAGTAGTAGTGTATC
>CAUYUJ010011123.1:0-20000 GCA_963575745.1 Prorocentrum cordatum
TCATTGTATCCCTCGCCCCTATGACTATGAACGTGCTCCCCATCCACGGTGCAGGAGACCGCCAGAAACTGCACCAGGGACCTGATAAATACAAGCCCAGAGTTGCCCACCTCGAAGTTGTTCGTACCCTTCACAACCCCTAAGAGTTCGCATCGAGTCCAGTCGGAGCACTATGGGCACATTGCCCAAGTCAGCCTGTGCAATCCATGCTAGGGCCCAGGCCGCTGCAATAATCTCATCCGTGTCAGAGTGGAAGCTGGAGGGGAAGAGACCCATCACATCCTCGGGGACCAGGTCCGAGATCACTCCCTTGAGCGCACGAGAACCACCACAGCACTCATACACAATAACCACAGCCAACGCAGGCACGAACGAGATATCAGCCTGCTGCGCCCCACCTGTTCCATCAGTATATATCAGGACATGCGAAGGGGGGAAGAGGGGGAGGTATGGTACATGCTGCTGCAGCACCTCCACAGTGGCTGGGTGGAGGTACTCAGACAAAGCACTCTCACACAGCTGATGAACTTGAAATGGCCAAGGCCGTCGAATCGACTCAACGGCTGCTATGACAGGTAGAAAATCAAAATCTCGGGCCTTCATTCGCGGCCACTGGTCAGGGGAAGTCTGATGAGGATCGTGATGATCATCAGGGCCTCCACGCTGAGCAGTGGCCGCTACTTGTTTCCCGTCCGTCCACGCTGGCGGCTGGGCTCCCTCTGCTGGCTAACACTGCGGCGGGCATCCCGGCGCGGCAGACTGGACTCGCGTCTGGGCGATCTGCTGCCCGCACGTGTCGCCACACCGTCCGCAGCAGCCGTTGATGCCGCTGCCGCCTCCGCCTCCGCAGCCGCCGCGGGGGCGGTTGGCGGGGGGGCCTCCGCGGGCACTGCCGCATGCACGGCCCCTCCCGTCGCAGGGGGCGCTCGGGCTGCCGGCGCCGCTGCACCAGCCGCCGCCGCTCCCGCCGCAGCGCCGCCGTGGTCCTCCGTCGCGAAGGACACGCGCTGCTGCGGCACAGGGGTGTCCAGGCCCCCTCCTGCATGTAGTTGTAGCTGGTGAATGACACCCTGGAAGCCCTGCAACTGCGCCATCATGGCCGAGATCTGGGCCTGATGTGCTGCCAGCGCGCCCAGTGCTGTGAGCCGTGGCGCAGATCCACCCTGAGCCACAGGAACTCCATGAGCAGCAGGTGGTCCAGCATGCGTCCCAGCAGCACCAAGCCCAGGACTCGGCTGGGCGTCTGCCGCACGCTTGGCACCTTCTCCTTCGGCCGCGATCAGGGTCTTGAGCTCCGTGATCGTCTTGTTCATGTGGTCGAGGTCGCGGCGGGCTGTCTCGACATCGATATTGGCCTGCTTCACCTGCGCCTGTAGATCGTCCAGCACATCCTGCGCTTTCTGCAAGCGCGTCTCGGCCCGTTCTTGAGCTTCCTCCTGCTTGCCGAGCTGTGCCTTGAGGCCTCTTGCACTGAACAGCATTGTCAGCGTCGTGGCAAACTCGAGCACAGCATCGTCGTATTCCTCTCCTGCATCGAGCTTGTCGAGGATGATCGTATTCAAGGCCTCGAGTCTCGCCGAGACCTGTTCCTTGTACGCCTCCACCTCGGAGTCGGACGCCTGTGCCCCAGGCGGCGCCATTCATCTTGGATGTTGGCGAGCATCTCGAGGTAGTGCTGGCCGTATGTGTAGTAGGCCCCTGGCAGACCTGTAGTCGTCGGACGTCAAGGCACCAGACTCCTGCTGCGAGAAACTCTGGTCCTTCTCCTTGTCCTTGTCCTTGTCCTTGATGAGGATGCCTCGAGATGGCGAGGCATTTCGTAGTGCACGCATAGCCTTGTCCTTCCCTCCTTTGCCCTTGCCACGGGCTGCCTCTCGAACAGGAGGTGCACTGTCCGAGCGACGGGATGGACGTCGCCATGGAGGCATCTCGGGCTTCGGCGTACCACGCTGACGGCAATCCACCCGCTCGTGCCAGTTGGAACAGAAACAGATCGAGCACGCCCATGGTGATCCTGGAGGAGACCACGTCACTTCTGACTTTCCCATGGGTCCTGGCCGAGCGGGTCCTTGCGGCTGACGACTGTGGTGTCGTTGTAGCAATCTTCTGGCCGCCGCAAGGCGGAGGATGACACGGGCGGCTGCACGGCACGCCCTGGCCCGACGGTGCCACGCGGGCTCACACGCACGCCCTGCGTGGCGCACGGGGCCTGCACGGCCACGAGGCAGCACCATGATGGGCTGCACGGGGCGCGTCTAGCAGCAGTCCCGGAAGTGAGGGGCTCGCAGTTACCTGGTAACTGCTCCCAAGGCCCCTCGAGCCGGGACGGCGACTGAGGGAGGAGGGAGGAGGGAGGAGGGAGGGAGGGAGGGAGGGAGGGAGGGGGCGGGAAAAAGGAGAAGGCGGAGGAGGAGGAGAGGAAGAAAAGCTAGGATGATGAGAGAGGGGCACTGGGGCATGGAAACAGGCGGACGTGGGGACGGGGGACGGAGGATGAGCAGGAGCAGGTGAGGAGGAGGAGGAGGAGGAGGAGAAGGCAGAAGGAGGAGGAAGAGGAGAGGAGGAGGTAGCAGGAGGAAGGAGGGGTAGGAGGAGGAGGGGAAGAGGAGAAACGGAGCGGAGGAGGAGGAGGAGGAGGAGGAGGAGGAGGAAGGAGGAGGAGGAGGAGGAGGAGGACTGCACAAAGCCAGAAAAAAACAAGCATATGCGGAAACCTGGCCTGGCGGACGGCCCACCGCGACCCGGGGCGGGCGTGGGCGTGATGCCTGGACAAGGAGGGGGGAGGGAGGGAGGGCAGGGTGAGGGGAGGGGAGGAGGGGGAGGGTGAGGGAGGGGAGGCAAGGGAGGGAGGGAGGAGGGAGGGAGGGATGTGAGGGAGGGAGGGAGAGGAGGAGGAGGAGGGGAGGAGGAGGAGGAATCAGCCAGGAAGGGGCAGCAGCAGCAGGCAACAGCAGCCGGAGGAGGAGGAACAGGAGAAGGGACAAGTTGACAAGGAGTAGAGGATGGGGGGGAGGAGGATGAGGGAGGAGGAGGAGGAGGAGAGGAGGAGGAGGAGATGAGGAGGAGGCGGAGGAGGAGAAGGAGGAGAGGAGGAGGAGGAGCAGGAGGAGGAGGAGGAGGAGGAGGAAGAGGAGGAGGAGGAGAAGGATGAGGATGCTGAGGATTATGCTGATCATGCTGATGCTGCTGATGATGCTGATGCTGGTGATGATGAACCCGCCCCCTCCCCGAGCGCGGCCAGACAACACTTCTCTCGGTTCTTTACATCCAGATCGTATATCTCTCGGACGGTGCAGCGGTTGATTTCACAAGCAGCGGACTCGATCGTTCCCCTTTGAATTCCACTTTTGGCGAGGCCACGCCAAGCGGGGAGGGAGCGGAGGGAGCTTGAGCGAATTTGGACGGAGCCAAAAAGGGCGGCGGAAAGGGCAGACGGGCAACAACGTTTCAAGAACAAGCTCAGCCCGCCCCCTCCCCGAGCGCGGCCAGACAACACTATTCTCTATTCTTCACATCCAGATCGTATCTCTCGGATGGTGCAACGGTTGACTTCACAAACAGCGAAACTGATCGTTCCCGAAACCGCCCGAAATTGCCCCTGGCCCAAGTCAGCACACCAGGCGAAACAAATTGTCGGTTTGATTATTGTCGGCAGCCCCCTTCAAATGAACGCTGGGGCGAGAAGCCAGCGACCGTCCCAAGACGACGGATGGCGACCAGCTCGGCGCGGCGGCACGGCGGTGGCGGCAACGCGAATCACTATACCAACAAACGGCCCAACCGAGGCCTTTGAAATTTTGAGCGGCCCGTGGCGGTCCGAAACCGAAAAGGTGCAAGAAGCCGCCTCGGAGATCCAAACGACACGGGCGCGGCTCCCCAAAGCCAGATACTCTTGAACAGAAGCTAGTTGCTCTTTACAAAGACTGACTACGATCGTTGGGCACCCAGCGGGAAAGGTCGCATTAGCAATCTTGAGACGGTTGCACGCACATTTGCACACATACACACAAACACACACACACACTAGAACGAAGCTGATACCAGCCATCCCCCCGTGCGATCCGAGCTCAGATCGAGAAGCATCACAATAACGCCGCGCGCCGCACAATGACCGACCCACCCTGTGAGCATGCGGCGGACCACGGCGAGATCGCACATGGAGGCACTGACCCAAATCGAACTATGCTCAGCGGACTCACTCAGGCATCGTCTCACTTCACCTTTCGAGAACCCAACTTCGAGGAATACGCTGCTATTTTGCTCGCACCCGATCTGGAGCCCTTGGCGCAACTGTCGCGCAAGGTTGCCAGCGCACTCCGAGGGGGAAAGGCGGGGGCCTCCAAGATGCCGGTGCCCGAGAGCAGGCCCCCCAGCCGCGCGTGGATCAGCTCGCTCCAGTCCGCGACGGTCTGCGGCACCTGGCTCAGCATCGCCAGGTAGCGGACGCGCATGGCGTAGCGCAAGCTGCCGCGGGAATTGGCGCGCCGCAGCCGCTCGGTCACGGCGCTGAGCGGGAGCAGATCCACCACTGCAGCGTGGCTCGCAGCCCCGTGGCGCACCTGGTAGGCCGCCGCGGCGGGCGCCTCGGGCAGCGCTGCCAGCCGCTCCTCGAAACGCTTGGTGAACCAAGGGCCGTCAAACGACCGGAGCTGGCAACCGAGAGTCCGAGCCCCTCGCAGGCGCCGAAGGGCCGCCCCGCCGCCGCCGCTCCAGCAGGCCCCCCGCAGGATCACCCCCTCGTCGGCGCCCTGGACCTTGCCCCTCGCCTCCTTCTCGCTCGGGTACAGGAGCAGCGCCCGCGCGGGCTTCGCCCCCCTGCCAGGCCCGATCAAGGTCTTGGGCGCCATGCTCACCAGATCGGACGGCAGGCGCAGCATGCCGTCCCAGGCCAGACAGAGCGCGCCCACGAACTCCAGGTCCTCCAGCAGCAGGCTGACCCCGACGACCGCGAGCACCCACGGGCGGCACAAGGGCTACCGAGTCCCTACTCGCGCTCGGAGGCGGAACCCCGCGACTGCCGCCCGCGCCACAGGAAAGTTGCCGTGGCGGCCCGTTCCCAGGCTGGGTCGCAGGCATTGCAGGGCCGCAAGCAGCCTGGAGCCTTCGCCGACCTCCATCCCGTCGAAGAAGAAGACGTCCATGTACTTGGCGGCCAGCTAGTCCAGGCGCCGAGTGGCGATCCCCCCCAGGCTGCCCTCCTTGCCCCACTCCAGGAACTTCCACACTCGCTCTCGAAAGGCTTCACGAGTGGGCGGTTTGATCTTGTTGGTCTGCAAGAAGACCAACCCAGGCTCGACGTCCGCCCGCGCGCCTCCGCCACGAGCTGCCCTGGTGCATGCCCTCTGCCTTCTCAGGATCTCGGCCCGGCCTGAGTCAGAGACTGACCCGATCGAGTCACCGCCGCTGCCTGAGGAGCTGTCGGAGCTGAGGCTGGGGCGGGACCTGCGGCCGCTGCTGCGTTCCAACGGGTCCCCCTGGTCACCGTGCGACTGGGGGGCACTCTGACAGGTGGGGTCGCGGCCAGGCCGCCCGCGCTGCTCGACCTCGCCGAGGAAGCGCGCGCCGCCAGCGCCCCGCCAGGTGGCCGCCTCGCTGCGAAGCGCGGGCGAGGGCCGAGGCAGCGAGACTTCGCGCCTCGTCGGCCCCGAGCTTGCCAGCATGGCGGCAGTCACCTTCGTGGGAGCTGGGTGGCCGTCCGATGGTGCGACTCTCCTTGTCGGCCGAATTGAGTTCGCTCGGGAACCAGCGCACGGCCACGGAAGACCCCGTCAAAATACTAAAGGCTGCCAACGCCCTGCAAGTCCGATTTAGAATGCAATGTGAAGATCTTCCCTTTTCCAGCGCCAGTGCCAAACTGAGGTGATCGAACAGGCTGAGAATGACATGCCCAATAGCTCCAACGCGTCGCAGCCGATGCCCTACACCAGTGATCAGAGCGCGGCCCTCCAAGCGCATGGTGTCCTCAGGCCTCTGCCAGCGCCCGAATACCTCCAGCTTCCAGGAATCCAGCGGCAACAAGAAGTTCGGATCAATATCCTCGAATGTCGCCTGCTCCACCTCGGACGGGCTGACGTTCGGGCCCGGCAGCTTCTCGCGCGAATCGCGACGGCTAGCGAGTGCCCGACTGGACTGGTCCATATCATCATCGCCCTCGGGGCTTGCCGCGCCCTCCATATTCATGATCGCGTTGAAGTGGGCATGGTTCTGAGCAGCGCCGAGGGCATGCCGACGGGCCCCGACGGCAGCCTCAGACCTGTAGCGCCAGCGCCCCATGCAAGAGGCGGCGGCCCAAACGTCACGCGGGTTCCAAGTCTTCTCCGTCACCGCAAAGCCGCCGAAGCCCGAGCCCTTCACGTTCCCCGAACCAGTAGATGCATCCGTGGCTAGGGCCGCGGGGTCAACCTCCAGCTTGGTGCCCAGGTAGGCGAAAGCGATGAGGGCTGCGGCAACACGGCACTCGGTAGCCACCTCAGGCCACAGCCGCCACCGTCGCGAGCCCGCAGCGCGAGCAAAGCGGCGGGCGCCGTGGAAGACACCCAGCAGGCATCGCCGCAGGATCGCCGCCCAGGTGTAGTGGCCGAGGAGGGGCAGCATGTCATCCCCGCTGCAGTAGCCGCGCTCCGCGATCTCCAGCAAAGCCAGGCGCAGCTTCCATATGCGGCCCTTGCTCGCCGAGATGCGGCCCGTCTCGATATCGAAGTTCAGGACTGTGAACTTATGTTCCTCAGGGTCCGAGTGCACGCCCTTGCACTTCAGGTTGTTGGCCTCCAAGTGCTGGTGTTGGACCTGCTCAGTCGTCGTGCTCACGGACGTGGGGCTGCGCCCGATGGCGGCCACCCCGTCGACGTACACGGCGGCCCCAGCCTCCTCGCCCACGTCAGGCACGGCTCGCCTGTCCTGGATGATGCGGTCCCCGTTGATGCCTGCCGCGATAACCTGCGAGACCACTAGCGCTTGGCGGAAATGCGAGCTCCAGCTCCAGCCCATGGGGAGAACCGCGAGAAAAGGGCGAGACCTTGCCCTCCAGCCGCGCGCCAATGCCCACCACGGGCAGCACCTCCCGCAAGGCGTCAACGGGCACCGCGGGCAGCGCGAACATCTCATCGAGCCCAGGCGGGGCCCCGACGCGGTGGAAGGCCGCCTCGATATCCACCTGACTCAGCGAGAGGTTGTGGCTAGCTGGGATCTGCAGGCCTCGCCAGACTCCAGCCGACGGCAGCGCTGTCGTGTCGCGGTCGGCGAACTCCTGGTTGACTGCCCTTGTGTCTAGGATCATCCTCGGCTGGTTCCCTGACCTCTACGAATAACGGACCCGCAGTGGAGGCGCGCGGAGAAGAAAACCGAATCATCCCAGCTTGGTACATTTCGCTGAAGAAGCGGGCATAGTGACGAGACGACCGCCGCAACTTCTCAAAGTACGGAACGACTGGCTCGCGGACCTGCTCGGGGCCACGCAGCAGTCGCTGACGCCAGTCGTGCCGCAACTCACGTGGGCGTCCGTCCAGCAACTCGGAGGCGTCGCACTTCGCGGCGTCACTGGGGAGGCTCACGCGACCTTCGGTGTGCGCGATGGACTTCGCGGGCTGACAGTCATAGCCCTGCGTACTTCGGCACAGCTCCGCGAGGGCCGCCGCCGATGTGCGAGGAGGCCCGTCAAGAGCCTGAATTCGGGCGCCCACTTGCTCAAATCCTTGGATCTGGCCCAAGGAAAGGGCCTCGAAGTTGCTGGGCACGCCCCGCCCGCATTGCCAATTGAAGACCACGTAGAGCCTCGCATGCCCAGCGCGACGAATAAAAAGTCTGACGTGCGCGGCTTCTCCGACGCCGAGTCGAGGAGTGGAAGCCATTGAAGTCCTCCTCGGCCCACAAGGCCACGGGAACTGGAAACAGCTCCCGCGGCACCGCCACCGCTGAAGGGTCACTTGCCGTCCGCGGCCGCAGCCGCTCCAGATTTGCCCTTCCCCTTCCCGTCGGCGGCGGCCAACTTCTCCTTCGGCATCCTGTTCTCACTCGCCAGCTTGTCGGCGCGGCTCTGCCGTCCCGCGGTGCTGTCACCAGCTCCACTGCCCGCGCCGCCACGCCGAGCTGTCGACCCCTCCTCTCGTACCTTTCGCCTCTCCTTCAAGACACTCGCCTCCTTGTGCAGTTCATCGGCCACGTAGCTCGACATGGCTGGAAATATCATCATCACCCCCCGGGTCTCCGATGTCCCGGGATAGAGATGCTCATCCTCGGCCATCTCCTGCCGAGCCCATGCGATGCAAATAGCGGTCCCTGTACTTGTACTCAATCATGTGAGCTTTCCTGCATATCAACTCGAAGATAGCGAGCTCAGAAACATTCAATTGGTCAAACCGAATCCCAATCTGCAGTAACCTCAGGCAGAACTCATGAAAATCAACTCCAGGATCCGTCGAAGACAATCCCGCCTCCGCCTTGAAGCGGGCATGGCGGGAAAGTAGGGCCACATCTTGAGCACGAAAGAACCGACACACCCAACCGGCCGTCCTTGGCCCAAGCAGCGGCCAGGATGGCCATGCCGTCTCCGTGAGCTGCGTCACGCCCTCGCGGAAACCCAAGTGGCGGCCGTCCCCTGCACTCTAGTGAATCGCCAGCACCCGTGCGTCGAGGGCCGTGTCAGGGCTGCCGTACTGGACAAGGTACGAGTTGTTGTCCACCTTCACGAAGCCCAGGCCCTCGCCGATGATCCCGTAGTCCACGGTCAGGTTCGGCACTTTGGCGGAGCTGCTCTGGTCGCTGCCCGCCAGGATGTGCCACCCCTTGTCGTCAGGATCGGGCAGGTTGGATACGCTTTCCCACTCAGGGGGAATCCGAACTGAATCTGGGTCCAAGGCGGCCGCCCTCTCCGCTGGTGGATGGCGCAGCCTCGTCGCCACCTCGGCGAAGGAGCGTGCCGACGCGGCGGCCACCGCCTCCAGGAACACTCGAGGCTCGGGCGTCCAGTCGGCGCCGTACGTCCTGGTGTTGGCGGCGGGGGCCGTGCCAACCACTGACGCGTGGTCCCTCCGCCCTTGGTGGACTCGGACTGCGCCTCGCAGCACGTCGATGTGCACAGCACGTGGGGGTACATGTCGCCGTCGGGGGTGGTCCTGTACACGATCTCCTGTCTCTGCTCTGCTCCCGCTGGAGGAGCTGTCCCCATTACTTCCTCGTGCTCCACGGCAGTGGCGAATCCCACGATGACTCGAGCCTGCCAGCTCCCGCCCGCGCGCCACTGCAACTCGACGCGGTCACCGATATCCCAGGCAGCAGCAGCTGCCATTGGCACCGATCATGTACCCATCGGTCGGAAGAAGTGGGTAGAAACAGGAAGTAGGAAGGCGTTGGAAATAGATGGGGTTTCCGCCCGCCTCCTGAAGAGGAGGGAAGAGGGAAAACCACTCGACTCTTGAGGTAGGAGGGCGCTGAAAGTAGATTGGGATCTGGGAATCCAAAAATACATACTTTCAACGACCGATGGGTACCCCACGACCACGCCTCCCGCCAGCACCGTGCCGAACGCGATGCGCACACCGCCGAACACCCGCACCGCCACAGCACGGGACCCTGCCTCCGACAGCACCGCGCTCTCGAGGGCGCGGTGCGCGAGCCAGGTCGCCGCCCGGAGCGAGGCCCGCAAGACTGCTGGCGTGGGCCGTCTTGAATGAAGCTTGAGCGAATTTGGACGGAGCCGAAAAGGGCCGCGGAAGGGCAGACGGGCAACAACGTTTCAAGAACAAGCTCATGATGATGATGAGGAGGAGGAAGAGGAGGAGGAAGAGGAGGAGGAGGAGGAAGAGGAAGAGGAAGAGGAGGAGGAGGAGGAAGAAGAGGAAGAGGAGGAGAAGGAGGAGGCAGAGGGGAGGAGGCTGCAGAAGCTGAAAAAGCAGACGAGACCGGGTAGTCCGAGGAGGTCAACATGGCAGGAGGCAATGAAGGCCGGTGAGGCATAGGAGGCCGAGGAGGCCCAAAAGGCCAAGAAGAAGGAGCAGGCGAAGAAGGCTGAGGAGGCCAGGGAAGCAGAGGAGACCAAGAAGGCTACGGAAGCTCAGAATGCAGATGAGACTGTGCAGCCCGAGGACGCCTAGAAAGCACAGGACGTCGGGAAGGCTGCAGAGGCAATGACGGCACCAGGGGCTCCCACGACAAAGGACATCCGATCGATCCAGGCGGTGACCACGAGAGTGAGAAGAAGATAGAGACAAAGAACCAAAGATAGAGAGAGAGAGAGAGAAAGACAGACAGACAGACAGACAGACAGACAGACAGACAGACAGACAGACAGACAGACAGACAGACAGACAGACAGACAGACAGAGAAGACATCTACCCTCACGCCCTCCTCCTCCTCCTGCTCCTCCTCCTCCTCTGCACCCGCGTGACCCTCTGTCCAAGGCTGTTCGGAGGGAGCGCACTGCAGCAGGATTCCCTGCCAGAAGGTGGTCGGCGAGGACGTCCCTCTCCATTCCTCTCCTCCTCCTCCACTCCTCCCCTGGAGGGCGCAACCATCTGGTACCAGAGCGTGAGCGCTCGCACTGGTTATCCCCGCCGTGGGGTACTAAGTGCGCAGGGCCTACCCAGTTCGGACTCGGCTCGAATATGTGTATCCCCGTTTCTGTGTTTCGCGCCCCCCCTTTCAGGAATTCCCGCCTCAGGACCAGAGCACATCGCGGACGGCATCCAGGGCGCTTCGCGGACGGCATCGTCGCTACGCCCCGCCCCTCCGTGTCCCCCCTCCCCTCGGCGAGGAATTCATTAGGCCTCGCCGTTGAGGACCGTCAAGCGGCCTCACACCCCTCGCAGCTTCCATTAATGGGGCTGATTGGGTTCCCGCCCCCACCAGTCAACCTTCAAGTCTGCCATCAATTGGCACTGGAGGGTGCCGAGGACCCACTTACGGTCCCTCGGCCAACGAAGACGGCCGTAGGGGGGGGGTGACCCGTACCGCCACCTCAAGGCACATGTGCCATCACCTCTAATTCAAGGCGCCAAGTGCCACCTACCATACCTATCCTCCTTTTAGCCGTGAACAAGATTGATTCCCCTGCCGGCTGCCTGTGCCTGTCAGCGTTAGTAACCGCATGCCGCGGAAAATGAAAGCGACTCCCCCCCTTCACCCCCTCTATCTGATTATCCACGGGGTGTTGAGGTTCAATGTGCCACAAGAGGCGTGGGGGGCGAACTTTATAATCCCCCCCCAAAGTTCGCATCGTCGCTCTGACCCTCATATCACGCATACCACCATGAGCAGGAGGCCAGGTCGGAAGGGCCACTCGAGGGCCCAAACGCGGCTCTCAGGGCAGAGCTGGCACGGAGAAACCGGCACCAACTCCTGATCCGACCAGGCTGTGCGTTATGCAGAGTGTGTGCCTGCTACGCCCAACAGCGTTGGCAGGGTCTCAGCAGAAGCGAGTGCAAGGGCCACCGAGCAACTTCACAAGGTACATTGAACCGTCCGTGGAAACGCCAGCACCCGACCACGGGGAGGCCTTTGGATGAGGGCCCCCCGACCGTGACAGGTCCCCCCTACACGGTAGAGGCAGGACCCGAGGTCTCCTGGATATCCTGCTTATCCTCCTCCTTCTCCCCTCTTCCCATCCTCCCCTCCTCCCCTCCTTCTCCTCCTCCTCCTCCGCCTCCTCCTCCTCCTCGTCGTCGTCGTCCTCCTCCTCTTCCGATCCACCTCTCCCTTCCTCCCCTTCTCCTCCTCCTCCTCCTCCTCCTCCTCCTCCTTCCTCCTCCTCCTCCTCCTCCAATTCCGCTTCCTCCCTCCTCATCCTCCTCCTCCTCCTCCTCCTCCTCCCTCCTCCTCCACTCCTCCTCCACCTCCTCCTCCAATCCTCCTCTCCTTCCTCCCCTCCTTCCTCCCCTCCTCCTCCTCCTCCTCCCCCTCCAATCCTCTCCTCTTCCTCTTCCTCCTCCTCTCCTCCTCCTTCCCCTCCTCCTCCTCCACTCCTCCTCCTCCTCTCCTCCTCCTCCTCCTCCTCCTCCTCTCTCCCCCGTCCTCCTCCCCTCCTCCTCCTTCCCCATCCCCTCGCGTCCCCTTCCCTCTCCTCCTCCTTCTCCTCCTCCTCCTCCTCTTCCTCCTCCTCCTCCTCCCATCCTCCCCTCATCCCCTCCTCCGCCACTCCTCCCCCCCTTCCACCTCCACCTTCTCCTTGGAATATCAGCGTCACTTTCTGCAGGCTGGAGCGTGGCGAGGAGAGCTGTTCTGCCCCAGAAAGCTCAGCGAGGGCAATCTCCGCTCCTCTCCGTCCTTCTCCCCTCTCTCCCCTGCTCCGTGACATGTTAGCGTCATGGCGGAGGCGGATAAGAAGGGTGGTAGCTCGCATACAACTAATTAATCGGCGGTTCCGCCCTATTCGTGAATGACCCTACCAAACGCACAAGCTTGGAATCTGGGCCGAGGTTGAATACATCGGAACTCAAACATTGCCTGCCAACCACGTCGAACAGTTTTTGCGGACCATACTACCGTGCAATATTAAGCGCCCCTTGGAATGGCCAAAACTTCTCCATTTCAACGCCACCGTGTCACGCCTCATCATCCTCGATCGTCCACATCCTTCATTGTATTCCTCGCTAGGTGTTTCTCTTGTGTCTCGCTTACGTCCTATTCTCGACCGAGTGCGTGGACAGAGCAAGGCGAGGTGCCTGCCAAGCACGGACCTGCTCCAGCTATCGTTCTCACGAGGCCCTGTTGCTGTTGCCTATCGTACAGGCCCTTGAACCGCCACGGGCCAGCCAGCCGCATCCCCAGCAGCAAGCGCAACCACTACCCATCGCACGCCCTGACATTGCCGCCCTGCTATCTCTGCGGATGACCCCGAGCACCCGAGCACCACTCTACGAATGCAAACGCTGTAGCTTACCCATGCTTCTAATCGGCGCACCTCACAAATCCACCACACTATATTGCAAACGCCGACCTCACCTCCATTCAGTCTGACCTGTATCGCCTCCCGCTATGAAACCCCCACGATGTCGGCCAATGGCAAGCGCCGTGCCCGCGGTTTCACGGCACACCGCGCAGGAGGAGGACCCGATGGCACGGGAGGCGCTCTGCACGGGAGATCTCACATTTTGCTCCGATCCACTCATTGCGCCATGAAAATCGTCTACCAAAATCGTGCCGGGCCATCGGCCGCTAACTAAGGGAACGAAGGCTGCGCACCACGGTGGGGCACGCTGGCGCCCTGGCCTGCAGCGATGGACTACACAGTGTCCGTGCGAGTCTATGTCGAAACAGTCTCCACCGTGCAGGCGACAGAAGCATCAGGACGCCAGCGCGCGTTCACGCACGTGCGGCGTGGAAGCCACGAGCGCAGCCATCATTCAAACGGGGGCGCGCGCTGCGGGCGGGCGGACGAGTGTCCTCCGACAGGAAGGCGCCACGTGGTGAATGTACGCGCTGCTCGAATTAGCCAGTGGCGTCACCCAACGGACAACCTCCTCGGTGCAAGGTCCACCAGGAAGAAGAACAACAGCCTCTGACTTAATTCCCAACCTTCGGAAACCTTCGAATAGTTCCGACGCGCGGAATCTAATCGCAGAAGTACAGACTGCGCCCTTTGAGCGGTCCGGCCACTGGGCGAGACTCATCGGGGGAACGCTACAGGTCAAGCGCGAGGCCAACCCAGAGAGCCCAAAGCGATCGCAACCGCCTCTGGCGCCGTTCCCGAATCCCGCTGCGCCAGTGCAGACGCGCTCACGATCATCAACCAGAGGTGTTGGATCCCACAGGGAAATCCTGTCTGATATTGAAGTAGGCATCCGTTACGTAGTAGTGAGATAGGCTCTGCTTTTGTTGTCCGTCTGACCTGGATGTGCAAGCCCTCCTGTGCATGGCCAGGCTGTCGTGCTCGCGCCGGAGGCTGGACTTGGCGTGCGTGGGGACCCGCAGCCCCACCTGACCGACGAAAGGAAACGGGCCTTACCAGCGACGGCTCGGCGACCTTGCGCGGTGGCTTTCGCGGGCCGCCAGCGCGGCACGCTACACTGGAGACGAGGGCGCTGGCGCGCGACCTTGCGCGGGCTGCGTCTGCGCGCGGATGTCCGCGCAGCCGGCCCCGTTTGCTCCCGCAGCCCCACCTGGATCTCCCGGCGCACGCGGCTGACGTCGAAGGAGGGCCGCCGAGGCACCGCCACCCGCTCAGCCTGCAGGCGGCCGCCCGCGCTCCGCCGCGCCGCGCGGCAGGCGCGGGCCGAGCCCGCGGTCGCCCTTGCGCGGCGGCCGCGGCCTGCGAGGCGCGCGCGCCCTGCGCGCGCCGCGCCCGCCCCGAGCGCAGCGCGGGGCGCCACCAGCCCGTCGCGGCACGCCTCGGCGGGAGCGCGGCCGACGCCCGCGGCGCTGGCGGCGCCGCGGGCGCGACCGGGGGCCGCTCCACCGCAGGCCGCCGAGCTTCGGCGCCGCGGGCGCGGGCTCGGCGCGCTCGGCCGCGGCCGCAGCAGCGCCCGCCTGCCGGGCAGCTCGTGGCGCCGGGGCCGCCGCGGCGGTGCGCGGCATCGCCTGGCGCAGCACCGCCTGCGGCCGGGCGCGCGCCGCGCGCCCGGCCGCCGCCGCGCAGCGCGCCCAGCAGCAGCAGCCCCGCGCAGGCCGCGCCCCGCCACGGGCCCAGGCCCGCCGCGCCGTGGGGCGCCGGCCGGGGGCCCGGCGTCGCGGCGCCGTGCCGGGCCGCGGCGCCCAGCGCGGTGCGAGCCCCGCCCGCCGCCTGGGCGGGCAGCGCGGGCGGCGCGAAGGCGACGTGCGTCTGGCTCAGCGCGAGGGTGCACAGCACGGCCGCCGCCAGCGGCAGCGCCCCCGCGCCACCGGGGGGCCCCGCCGCGCCTCTCGCGCGCCTGCTCATTGATCTCCGCGGTGCCATGGGCGAGTTGGCCGCCAGACAGCGGGGTGAGCCCAAGTGGCTATGGGGCACGGGGCGTCTCCCCTGACCCATCCTCATCACAGCACCGTTGCCCTGAGCCTGGCTGCGGCAGGGTACTTCTGCCTTCTTTTCCCGATTCGATGTCCTAGTTGGGCTAGCATGGTTGCGGCTATGTAATATGTAATGCTGCTCAGGCTCCTTCTGCTCCAAATGATCGTGCGCGTGACTCTGATTTTGACAGTGCCTCGTTCGACTCAACAGGCCCCTCGCTTGAGAACAGTCCGAGGTAGGATGGGAAGGTCAGGTAATACTTCGCCAGCCCGCCGGGCCAACGGCGAGATAAACCTGCACCAGCACGGAAACGAAAAAACGCTTCACTTCATGGGACCCCGCTCGCGAAAATTTGTTTCGTCACCCCGAGGTCTTGGGAGCCCTGGTGGCACTGCACTCGTGCCAAAGCTTTTTCCGTCACCGGTGGCTCTTGGGAGCCTTGGTAGCACTACACTTGCGCGTAAAGTCTTTTTCCGTCGATCCCGAGCTCTTGGGAGTCTTGGTGGGGATCTCTTTAGAATCTCAATGACACTTCACTCGGCGCCCTCAAGGGGCTTCCGTCATGGAGCCCCTTGGGAGCCTCTTGGGAATCTCAGGTCTGGAGGGCTTCTTGGGGCCTTTTAGGGGCCTCTTGGGTTCTCGTGGGTCTCTTAAGGCCTCAAGGGCACTCAGGATTCCTTCGCTTTCCCCCTCTTCGCGCCCCCTTGGGCCGTCTCTGGTAATCTTGGGGCGATCTGGGAGGCCTCTGGGGCCGTCGTGGGCTGCTGGAGGCCCGAAACAGCAAGAGTGCTAAACACTTCATCCAAAGGATAATTTTGACAACTTGAGGCCAGCTGGGGAATCCTCTTGGAGCGCTCTGGGGTCGTCTTGCGGGCCTCGGGCGCCGTCTTCAGGCCATCTTGGGCCGTCTTGGAACGCTCTTGGACCGTCTTGGGGCCTCTTGGACCGCCTGGAGGGACCTTTAGTCCATCTTGGTAGCCTCTTGGACGCCCTCGTGTACCATCTCGAAGCCTCTAGAGTTACCCCGGGACCCCAAAACCTGCCAGCTTGCCCCCACCCCCTGGGCGTGTTATGTTGTGCGTTCGCGCTTCCTGGCCCCCTGGAACCACCCCTCCATGAGGCTTGTTCGCCCCAGCCAGAACGTCATCACTCCCTCGCTCTTTCCGTCGTCCTTCAAACAGGAAGAGATCAGGTGGCGCACGTTTTCTTATTCGATTTGGCGGAGGGGGGGGCCGGGGGTAGAGTCTGGCTGCGGACCTCTGCTTAAAGGGACTGTTTGCAACAGTGCGTCCTATGGGGGAGGCTCCACGTGCTTGAAACAGGCGCCAACAAGAGCCAAGATCTACTCCACGAAGGTCGGAAGGGGGTGCGAGGGCCCGCGCCGATCGCCAAAGCAGGGAACAAGAACACGATCGCGTGGTGGTTGGCCTGTTTTTGTTCCTGCTCCGAGCGCGCGCGAGGGCGCCCATGGGGGGATCGGTGGGCCCAGCGGTGGCCGAAGCGTGGGCGACGGCCCCCCGAGAGCGGGCGGTGAGCGGGCGAAAGTCCCCCCAGAGCGGGCGGCCTGCTTTTGTTCCTGCTCCGCGCGCGCGCGAGGGCGCCCATTGGGGGACCGGTGGGCCCAGCTGGGGCCGAAGAGTGGGCGACGGCCCCCCGAGAGCGGGCGGTGCGCGGGCGAGAAAGCCCCCCCCACCCAGAGCGGGCACAGGCCGGGCTCACCCCGCCCACCCCAGAGTGCGGTGGCAGCTCGCGGGAGCCTCCCCTACCGTCTTGTTTCGGGAGCGGCCAAGAGGGGGGTGTCCAAGAGGGGGGGGTGCAAATCATGACCGGCGGCATGTGCGCGGCCCAGCGGGGGGGCCAGGGACGTAATGAAATAAGAAGAGGCGCCATGGGATCTGGGGAAATATCATGGCCCCCGCCATGATATCCCCCCCCCTAGTCATCACCCCCCTCTTCTCCGCCCCCGATTGTTGGCTCTTGCGAACCGAAGCTAATCGACGCTTGTCGACGATAGATCGACGCTAAATCGGAGTTCGTTCATCGATCACCGGCCGATAGTCGACGCTAGTGCACCAGAAAGACGGATTGCGAGGGTACACGAGGCTCACATGACTTGCTACCTGACCAGAGCGCGGATCAATGCGTGTCAGGCCTCATACTGGCGTCGAGCTGCTGGCAACGCGGCCAGAGGTGGCCCAGGATTATCCAAGCTGGCCTAACGGACGCCAAGACGGCTCGACATGTCAGAACAACCTGTCGCCGGACGCTCCCGGGATGGCGGAACTAATAAACACAACGCGTGTTTGCTGATGTTCCCTAGCAGCTCGCCTGGAAGGGCTCTCTCTGTTTGTTATTATTATTTTTCTCTCCCTCTCTCTCTCTCTCTTTCTCCCCCCCTCTCTCAATACATACACATTATACATATCTACATGGCCCCCCTGCGTTTTGAAGGAAAAACGGCATGGCGTCTTCCACCTCCGCCTCCACCTCTGTCCTCCTCCGCTCCCTCCTCCTCCCCCCCCTCCTCCTCTTCTGGGGGCCTCTCTCAGACTCTCTGTTCCCTTTTTCTCCTCCCTCTTCCTCCTCCTCCTTCTCCCGTTCCTCCTCTTCTTCCCTCTTGTTCCTCTTCCTCCTCCTCCTCCTCCTCTTCCTCCTCCTCCCGATCATATTCCCCTTTATGGAGCAGAATCAGGCAAGACCAAAGGAACACAAGCAAACAAAACAAAACAAACAAAGTAAACAAAAACAACAATCCTGGGGAACTTCTGGGGGGTGGGGTGGGGGAGGAGGGGGGGGCGGGGCCCTATAGGAATCCTAGCTCATCATAAGTAATTGGTCTTTCGGATTCGGACCTCCACTTTTTCCAATGCCCCCCCCCCCCTGATTTCCAATGACCCTCCCCTCCCCCCCTCCATTTTCCGATTTCCGATGGCCTCCCCTTATTTCCAATGCCCCCCCCCAGCTATTTCCAATGGCGAGTCCTATGGTTGCTCTTGCTTGCTTGCGCTTGATCGCTGGCTCTCGCTTGCTTGCTCTTGCTTGCTTGCTCTTGCTTGCCCTTGCTTGCTTGCACTTGATCGCTGGCTCTTGCTTGCTTGTTTCCGCTTGCCTGCTTCCGCTTGCTTGCTTCCGCTTGCTTGCTTCTGCTTGCTTGATGTTGCTCCTCCCGTCCTCCTCCTGTCCTGCTCCCGTCCTCCTTTCGTCCTCCTCCCATCCTCCTCTCGTCGTCCTCCTGTCCTCTTATCTATTTGGAGTCAAGGCTGGCTGATATTGTCATTGTGTCCTCCAATGGTTTGCTGGCTGAGATGAGGCGGAGGAGGAGGAGGAGGAGGAAGAGGAGAAGGAGGAGGAAGAGAAGGGGGAGGGGGAGTCAGAGGAGGAGGAGGACGACGACGGCGACGACGGCGGCTGAGAAGGGGGCATTTGCACATGGAAGCCCCTCCCAAACCCGCCATGATTCCTTAGTAAGGACTCCTCGGGAACGATTCCCTAACAAGGATTCTTCAACCAACGTTCCCCGCTAAGGATTCCGCAGTACAGATTCCGCATGAAGGGTTTCTTGAAACATATTCCTAATTACGGATTGCAGAATGAAGATTTCGTGTTGAAGATCACTTAGTAAAAGAAGTTCCTGACTACGGGTTCCCGAATCAAGATTCCTAAATATGGGGTTCCTTAACATAGTCTTCAATTGACAGTTCCTTAGTACAGATTCCTCTCTAAGGACTCCTTCACATAGATTCCGTACGACAAATTACTTCCTAGCGGTTGTTGTACTACTGAGTCCCCAAGAGAAGCCCCTTTCGATGGAAGCATCCGCAACTATTCCTCATTATGGACTCCGGGGTAGACATTTGTGGCCCAAGAACCCTTAATCCGAATGCCCTTTTTAGAAAGGTTCCTCAGTTAAGACTCCGTATTAAAAAGGGCTCCATAATAAAAGGTTCCTCACCAAAGGTTCATTCGTACAGATTCCGCAGGATTCTTTCGCACAGATCCATTATGAAGGATTCCTTCGGACAAGCTTCGTTTTCTAATGGTTCCTTCATGCAAACTCTTGTGCATATCCCTTAGTCGGGCTCCCGTGATGAACATTCCGTAGTGGGATCTAGCAGCAAATATTCCTCAGTAGGGACTCCTAGATCAAGATCCCCTTTCATTAAGGGAGGATTCCTTAATACAGGTTCCAGAGTGCGAACTCTGTCATACATATTCCTTATGCTATGGGGCCACCAGCAAATACTCCGCATGACGGATTCCTTAGCGCAGATTCCATATTTAGAATTCCCGAATACAGACTCCCTCGTAAGATTTCCTTCGTACATGTTCCTTATTAAGGATTCCTCAGTAAAGGTTTCTCGCGAAGGGTTCATTCGTGAAGATTCCTCATCAAGGATTCCTTACCAAGATTCCTTAATAGGGGTTCCTTCGCAAAGCCTTTCTTTATTTGAGAATCCCTTAATGCAGATTCCTCTCTTCAGGACTCCTCCGTATAGATTCCGTACGAAAAAACTACTGCCTAGCGGTCGTTGTACTACTGAGTCCCCAAAGGAAGCACCTTTACGATGGAAGCACCCGTAAAGATTCCTCATTATGGATTCCGGCGTAAACATTTCTGATCCAAGGGCCCTTAATCCAAATGCCTTTTTTAGAAAGGTTCCTCAGTAAAGATTCCGTATTAAGAGGGCTCCATAATAAAAGGTTCCTCACCAAAGGTTCGTACAGATTCCGCATCCAAGATTCCTCCGCGAATATTCATCACTACGGATTCTTTAGCACCTAATCCTTTCTGAGGGTTCCTTCGCACAGATCCATTATGAAGGATTCCTTCGAACAGGTCGCGTTTTCTAATGGTTCCTTCATGCAAACTCTTGTGCATGTTCAGTAGTAAGGGTCCCGTGATGAACATTCCGTAGTGGGACGTATCAGCTAATATTCCTCAGTAGGGACCCCTAGATCAAGATCCCTTCATTAAGGAAGGATTCCTTAATACAGATTCCTGAGTTCGAACTCTGTCATACAGATTCCTTATGCTATGGGGCCGCCAGCAAATATTTCGCATGACGGATTCCTTAGCGCAGATTC
>CAUYUJ010011124.1:2500-24647 GCA_963575745.1 Prorocentrum cordatum
TTAACATCATCATCATCATCATCATCAGCATCAGCATCATCATCATCATTATCAGCATGATCAACATCATCATCAGCGTCAGTATCAGCAGCATTAGAACCGTCATCATCATCCTCATCATCATCCTCATCATCAGCGTCATCATCAGCATCATCACCATCATCATCATCGTCATCATCAGCATCATCACCATTATCATAAGCACCACCAGCAGCATCATCACCAGCATCATCAACATCATCAGCATCACCATCATCATTGCCATTATCAACATCATAATCATCCCTCGCTCTCCTCCGTGAGCCTTGTCGTAATGGCAAGATCTGCACGGCTGTGGTTAAGCCGACCTTGTGTGTGTGTGTTCGGATGCATGGTCGTGATAGTGAGCCACGGAGAACTTAAAGCGTGGGCGACCACTTCTGATATCGCGCGTGTCCCACACCAGGCGCGTGCACCCGCGAGAGCCACGCCCTTGCAACAAGGAGACCCGCTGCAGCGTGGCACGGTGGCGCCTACCATTGCTCGGGCGTGCTCGGTCTGGCGCACGGCCGTCAGAGCCCGCCCGTGGAGACACGGCAGAACGTCAAGTGTGTCAGGCAGGGTTGCTGTAATCTTCCAAGGGCGCCCCCCTCCTCCTCCTCATCCTCCTCCTCCTCCTCCTCCTCCTCCTCCTCCTCCTCCTCCTCCTAGCGAACGGGGTCGGCGGCACCGGCCTTAAGGCCTTCGCAATTCATCAAGGGCGCCCCCCACAGGCAACGCACTATATGGATCAGGGAGTCAGGACGGCCAGACAGGGATTTGCGGATCCCCCCACAGGCAACGCACTATATGGATCAGGGAGTCAGGACGGCCAGACAGGGATTTGCGGATCGGCCATCATCGCAGAAGACTTCGAACAACGATACGTCTCGTGATCATAGCAAACATCTTGAGGTGTTGGCACCATACGGCTGAACATCCAAGCGATCCACAAACCAATGCTGCCCAAGGATATGGCGCCCCGAGAGCAGGCGGAGCAGCCACCCACAAGGTACTAATGACACCAAAGAAGAACCCAATCATAATCTTTTGGGGGCTATAGGGCTATAGGGCTATAGAGCTAGAGAGCTTTAAGGCTCTGGGGCTATAGAGCTATAGGGCTATGGGGCTATAGGGCTATAGGGCCATTGGGCTATTGGGCTATAGGGCTATAGGGCTATTAGGGCTATAGGCCTACAAGGCTATAAGGCTATAAGGCTATAGGGCTATAGGGATATAGGGCTATAGGGATATAGGGCTATAGGGTTGTAGGGCTATAGCCCTATAGGGCTATAGGACTATAGGGCTATAGGACTATAGGGCTATAGGGCTATTAGGGAGGGCTAGAAGGCTGTAAGGCTGTAGGGCTGTAGGGCTACGGTGCTACCGGGCACCCGGGCACCCGGGCACCTGGGCACCCGGGCACCGGGGCACCCGGGCACCCGGGCACCAGGGCGTCCGGGCACCCGGGCCAGCCACCGAATTCGGCGGCGCACCTCACCTAACCATATGACTCCGCCAGGACCCCTACAGAGGCAAGCTCTGATTGGGGAAAAAAAGATTGTCGCTGTAGCTCAGACTAATTTAAAGACCGCGCGCAACAGGAGAATACGTCACGGCGGTCCGCTTCGAGAGCAGCCACTCTGGGCGGACGAACCATCCCGCGCATACACTCATCGCGAGCACGACAGCACACGTCCCGAAGAAGCGACCGATGACCTGAAAGCACAGGCCACTGCGAGGCAATAAAATCCTCAATGCTCAGCACTTCGCTCGTGCCTATGGACCAACATGCCCGCACAGTGACAAGTCGTGCGCCCGTTAAGGCTTTCACTACAGTAGTCGAGACGAGCAGGCAAGGCTCTGCGGATCGGCCCTCATCGCCAACATGCTTGAACATCGATGCATCTCGTGGCACCACACGGCTGACCGTCCAGGTGATCCACAAACCAATGCTGTTCACAGATATGGCGCCCCGTGAGCAGGCAGAGCAATCACCCACAAGGTATTAAAAACTGGTTCTTCGCTGTAGCTCAGACTAGGGACCACGCGCAATTAAAGAATACGTCACGGCGGTCCGCTTCGAGAGCAGTCACTCTAGGAGGAAGAACCATCCCGCGCATACACTCATCGCGAGAACGACAGCACACTTCCCGAAAAAGCGACAAATGATGTGAAGGCACACGCCATTTCGAGGCAATACGACCATCCGTGCTCAGCACTTTGCTCGACGAACATGTCGACTAACATGCCCGCACAGTGACGAGTAGTGCGCCCGCTGAGGCGTACACCGCGGTCGTCAAGACGTGCACGCAAGAATCTGCGGATCGGACCTCATCGCCAATATGCTCGAATATCGATGCTTCCCGTGATCACCGCGAACGTCGTGAGGTGTTGGCACTGCAAGGCTGACTGCCCAGGTAATCCACAAACCAATGCTGTTCACGAATATGGCGCCCCGTGAGAAGGCAGAGCTATCGCCCACAAGGTATTAAGAACACGCGGTAGCTCAGCTTAAGGACCGCGCGCAACAAAAGAATACGCCACGGCGATCCGCTTCGAGAGCAGTCTTTCTAGGCGGAAAAACACTCCCACGCATAGAACGACAACACATGTCCGGAAGAATCGATAGACGATCTGAAAACATACGCCGCAGCGAGGCAACACGCCCCTCCATGCTCAGCACTTCGCTCAAATATAGAGACCATGATGGCTACGCAGGCACGAGTCGACCGCCTGCTGAGGCGTACACCACGGTGGTCAAGACGGACAGGCAAGGCTCTGCGGATCGGCCCTCATCGCCAACATGCTTGCACATCGATGCATCTCGTGGCACCACACGGCTGACCGTCCAAGTGATCCACAAACCAATGCTGTTCACGGATATGGCGCCCCGTGAGCAGGCAAAGCCATCACCCACAAGGCATTAAAAACCGCTTGTCGCGGTAGCTCAGACTAAGGACTGCGCGCAACAAAGAATACGCCACGGCGGTCCGCTTCGAGAGCAGTTACTCTGGGTGGAAGAACCATCCCGCGCATACACTCATCGCGAGAACGACAACACGCGTCCCGAAGAAGCGACAGAAGATCTGAAAGCACACGCCACTGCGAGGCAACACGACCATCCGTGCTCAACACTTCGCTCGAACGCAACAAACTCACGTGGCCACACAAGTGGGAGTCGTGCGCCCGCTGAGGCGTACACCGCGGTAGCATGCAAGGATCTGCGGATCGGCCCTCATCGCCAACATGCTTGAACATCGATGCATCTCGCAGCACCGCACGGCTGACGGCCCAGGTGATCCACGAACCAATGCTGTTCACGGATATGGCGCCCCGTGAGCAGGCAGAGCAATCACCCACAAGGTATTAAAAACCGGCTGTCGCTGTAGCTCAGACTAAGGACCGCGCGCAACAAAAGAATACGTCACGGCGGTCCGCTTCGAGAGCAGTCTTTCTAGGCGGAAAAACACTCCCGCGCATACACTCATCGCGAGAGCGACAAAGCTCAGTTCCCGGAGAACAACAGATGATGTCAAGACACACGCCACTGCGAGGCAACACGACCCTCCACACTTAGCACTTCGCTCAAACATATAGACCAACATGGGCACACAGGCACGAAGCATGCCCCCACTGAGGCGTAAACCGCAGTTGTCAGGACGGGCAGGCAAGGATCTGCGGATCGGCCCTCATCGCCAGCATGCCTGCACATCGATGCATCCCGAGGCACCACACGGCTGACCGTCCAGGTGGTCCACGAACCAATGCTGTTCACGGATATGGCGCCCCGTGAGCAGGCAGAGCAATCACCCACAAGGTATCAAAGACCGGCTTTTCGCTGCAGCTCAGACTAAAGACCGCGCACAACAAAAGAGTACGTCACAGCGGTCCGCTTCGAGAGCAGTCACTCTGGGCGGCAGAACATTCATCGCGAGAACGACAACACACCGCCCGATGAAGCAACCAATGATCTGAAGGCACATGCAATTGCGAGGCAATACGACCCTCCATGCTCAGCTCTTCGCTCGCTCGAACCTGCAGACCAACATGGCCACACAGGCGCGAGTCGTGCGCCCGCTGAGGAGTCACTGCAGTAGTCAAAAAGGGCAGGCAAGGATCTGCGGATCCGCAAACATGCTTGCACATCGATGCATCTCGCGGCACCACACGGCTGACCGCACACGTGGTCCACAAACCAATGCTGTTGACGGATATGGCGCCCCGTGAGCAGGCAGAGCAATCACCCACAAGGTATTAAAAACCGCTTGTCGCTGTAGCTCAAACTAAGGACCACGCGCAACAAAAGAATACGTCACGGCGGTCCGCTTCAAGAGCACTCACTCTAGGCGGCAGAGCACACCCGCGCATACACTCGCTGCGAGATTGACAACACATACTTCCTGAATAAGCGACAAATGGTGTGAAGGCACACGCCACTGCGAGGCAACACGACCCTCCATGCCCAGCAGTTCGATCGAACATATAGACCAACATGCCCACACGGGCACGAGTCGTGCACCCCCTGAGGCGTACTGTAGCCCAGACGGGCAGGCAGAGATCTGCAAATCAACCCTCATCGATGCATCTCATGGCACCATACGGCTGACCGTCCACGTGGTCCATGAACCAATGCTGTTCACGGATATGGCGCCCCGTGAGCGGGCAAAGCAATCACCCACAAGGTATTAAAAAACCGGGTTCTTCGCTATAGCTCAGACTAAGAACCACGCGCAACAAAGAATACGTCACGGCCGTCCGCTTCGAGAGCAGTCACTCTGGGCGGACGAACGCTCCCGCGCAAATACTCATGGCGAGAACGACAGCACACTTCCCGAAGAAGCGACAGATGATCTGAAGGCACACGCCACTGCGAGACAAAACGACCCTCCATGCTCAGCACTTCGCGCGAACATATGGACCAACATGGCCACACAGGCACGAGTCGTGCGTCCGCTGAGGCGTACACTGCAGCAGTCAGATCGGGCAGGCAGGGATCTGCGGATCGGCCCTCATCGCCAGCATGCCTGCACATCGATGCATCTCGTGGCACCACACGGCTGACCGTCGAGGTAGTCCACGAACCAATGCTGTTCACGGGTATGGCGCCCCGTGAGCAGGCAGAGCAATCACCCACAAGGTATTAAAAACCGGTTCTTCGCTGTAGCTCAGACTAAGGACCGCGCACAACAAAAGAATACGTCACAGCGGTCCGCTTCGAGAGCAGTCACCCTGGGCGACAGAGCACTCCCGCGCATACGCTCATCGCGAGAACGACAACACACACTTCCCGAAGAAGCGACAGATGATCTGAAGGCACACGCCACTGCGAGACAAAACGACCCTCCATGCTCAGCACTTCGCGCGAACATATGGACCAACATGGCCACACAGGCACGAGTCGTGCGTCCGCTGAGGCGTACACTGCAGCAGTCAGATCGGGCAGGCAGGGATCTGCGGATCGGCCCTCATCGCCAGCATGCATGCACATCGATGCATCTCGTGGCACCACATCGGTCTCACGTCGAGGTGGTCGCACGAACCAATGCTGTTCACAGGTATGGCGCCCCGTTAGCAGGCAGAGCAATCACCCACAAGGTATTAAAACCGGTTCTCCGCTGTGCTCAGACTAAGGAACCGCGCAAACAAAAGAATACCGTACAGCGGTCCGCTTCGAGAGCAGTCACCCTGGACGACAGGCACTACCCTCGCATACGCCTCATCGCGAGAACGACAACTACAACTGCCCGAAGAAGCGAACAGATGATCTAAGCACCACGCCACTGCGAGACAAAAACGACCCTCCATGCTCAGCACTTTCGCGCGCACATATGGACCAACATGGCCACAACAAAGGCACGGAGTCCGTGCGTCGCCTGAGGCGTACACTGCAGCAGTCAGATCGGGCATGCAGGGATCCTGCGGATCGGCCTCATCGCCCTTGAGGACGTGCCTCCAGAGCATCTCGTGCCACCACACGGTCACCTCTCGTCTCACCTTTCCACGAACCAATGCTGTTCACGGATATGGCGCCCCGTGAGCAGGCAGAGCAATCACCCACAGGGTATTAAAAACCGGTTCTTCGCTGTAGCTCAGACTAAGGACCGCGCACAACAAAAGAATACGTCACAGCGGTCCGCTTCGAGAGCAGTCACCCTGGACGACAGAGCACTCCCGCGCATACGCTCATCGCGAGAACGACAACACACACTTCCCGAAGAAGCGACAGATGATCTGAAGGCACACGCCACTGCGAGACAAAACGACCCTCCATGCTCAGCACTTCGCGCGAACATATGGACCTACATGGCCACACAGGCACGAGTCGTGCGTCCGCTGAGGCGTACACTGCAGCAGTCAGATCGGGCAGGCAGGGATCTGCGGATCGGCCCTCATCGCCAGCATGCTTGCACATCGATGCATCTCGTGGCACCACACGGCTGACCGTCGAGGTGGTCCACGAACCAATGCTGTTCACGGATATGGCGCCCCATGAGCAGGCAGAGCAATCACCCACAAGGTATTAAAAACCGGTTCTTCGCTGTAGCTCAGACTAAGGACCGCGCACAACAAGAGAATACGTCACAGCGGTCCGCTTCGAGAGCAGTCACCCTGGACGACAGAGCACTCCCGCGCATACGCTCATCGCGAGAACGACAACACACACTTCCCGAAGAAGCGACAGATGATCTGAAGGCACACGCCACTGCGAGACAAAACGACCCTCCATGCTCAGCACTTCGCGCGAACATATGGACCAACATGGCCACACAGGCACGAGTCGTGCGTCCGCTGAGGCGTACACTGCAGCAGTCAGATCGGGCAGGCAGGGATCTGCGGATCGGCCCTCATCGCCAGCATGCCTGCACATCGATGCATCTCGTGGCACCACACGGCTGACCGTCCAGGTGGTCCACGAACCAATGCTGTTCACGGATATGGCGCCCCGTGAGCAGGCAGAGCAATCACCCACAGGGTATTAAAAACCGGTTCTTCGCTGTAGCTCAGACTAAGGACCGCGCACAACAAAAGAATACGTCACAGCGGTCCGCTTCGAGAGCAGTCACCCTGGACGACAGAGCACTCCCGCGCATACGCTCATCGCGAGAACGACAACACACACTTCCCGAAGAAGCGACAGATGATCTGAAGGCACACGCCACTGCGAGGCAACACGACCCTCCATGTTCAGCACTTCGCGCGAACATATGGACCAACATGGCCACAAAGGCACGAGTCGTGCGTCCGCTGAAGCGTACACCGCAGCAGTCAGGGCGAGCAGGCAGGAATCTGCGGATCGGCCCTCACCGCCAACATGCTTGCACATCGATGCATCTCGTGGCACCACACAGCTTACCGTCCAGGTGGTCCACGAACCAATGCTGTTCACGGATATGGCGCCCCATGAGCAGGCAGAGCAATCGCCCACAAGGTATTAAAAACCGGTTCTTCGCTGTAGCTCAGACTAAGGACCGTGCGCAACAAACGAATACGTCACGACAGTCCGCTTCGAGAGCAGTCACTCTAGGAGGAAGAACACTCTAGGAGGAAGAACAATCCCGCGCATACACTCATCGCGAGAACGACAACACACACTGCCCGAAGAAGCGACAGATGATCTGAAGGCACACGCCACTGCGAGACAAAACGATCCTCCATGCTCAGCAGTTCGCGCGAACATATGGACCAACATGGCCACACAGGCACGAGTCGTGCACCCCCTGAAGCGTACTGTAGCCCAGACGTTCAGGCAGGGATCTGAAAATCATACCCCCCCTCGCCAACATGGCTTGCACATCGATGCATCTCGTGGCACCACACGGCTGACCGTCCACGTGGTCCACGAACCAATGCTGTTCACGGATATGGCGCCCCGTGAGCAGGCAGAGCAATCGCCCACAAGGTATTAAAAACCGGTTCTTCGCTGTAGCTCAGACTAAGGACCACGCGCAACAAAAGAATTCGTCACGGCGGTCCGCTTCGAGAGCAGTCACCCTAGGTTGAAAAACACTCCCGCGCATACACTCACTCATGGCGAGAGCGACAAAACACAATTCCCGAAGAAGCGACAGATGATCTGAAGGCACACGCCACTGCGAGGCAACACGACCCTCCATACTTGGCACTTCGCTCGAACATATAAACAAACATGCCCACACAGTCCTGAAACCTTCACCCGCTGAGGCGTACACCGCGGTTGTCAGGACGGGCAGGCAGGGGTCTGCAGATCGCCCCCCCTCGCCAACATGGCTTGAATATCGAATGCGTCTCGTGGCACCACACGGCTGACCGTCCAGGTGGTCCACGAACCAATGCTGTTCACGGATATGGCGCCCCGTGAGCAGGCAGAGCAATCACCCATAAGGTATTAAAAACCGCTTGTCGCTGTGGCTCAGACTAAAGACCACGCGCAACAAAAGAATACGTCACGGACGTCCGCTTCGAGAGCAGTCACTCTGGGCAGACGAACACTCCCGCGCATATACTTATCGCGAGAACGACAACACACTTCCCGAAGAAGCGACAGATGATCTGAAGGCACACGCCACTGCGAGGCAACACGACCCTCCATGCTCAGCAGTTCGAGCGAACATATGGACCAACATGGCCACAAAGGCACGAGTCGTGCGTCCGCTGAGGCGTACACCGCAGCAGTCAGGACGAGCAGGCAGGAATCTGCGGATCGGCCCTCACCGCCAACATGCTTGCAAATCGATGCATCTCGTGGCACCACACAGCTGACCGTCCAGGTGGTCCACGAACCAATGCTGTTCACGGATATGGCGCCCCGTGAGCAGGCAGAGCAATCACCCACAAGGTATTAAAAACCGGTTCTTCGCTGTAGCTCAGACTAAGGACCGCGCACAACAAGAGAATACGTCAAAGCGGTCCGCTTCGAGAGCAGTCACTCTAGGAGGAAGGACACTCTAGGAGGAAAGAACAATCCCGCGTATACATTCATCGCGAGAACGGCAACACACACACACACACACACTTCCCGAAGAAGCGACAGATGATCTGAAGGCACACGCCACTGCGAGACAAAACGATCCTCCATGCTCAGCAGTTCGCGCGAACATATGGACCAACATGCCAACACGGGCACGAGTCGTGCACCCCCTGAAGCGTACTGTAGCCCAGACGCTCAGGCAGGGATCTGAAAATCACACCACCCCTCGCCAACATGGCTTGCACATCGATGCATCTCGTGGCACCACACGGCTGACCGTCCACGTGGTCCACGAACCAATGCTGTTCACGGATATGGCGCCCCGTGAGCAGGCAGAGCAATCGCCCACAAGGTATTAAAAACCGGTTCTTCGCTGTAGCTCAGACTAAGGACCACGCGCAACAAAAGAATACGTCACGGCGGTCCGCTTCGAGAGCAGTCACTCTGGGCGGACGAACACTCCCGCGCATATACTTATCGCGAGAGCGACAAAACACAATTCCCGAAGAAGCGACAGATGATCTGAACGCACACGCCACTGCGAGGCAACACGACCCTCCATACTTGGCACTTCGCTCGAACATATAAACCAACATGCCCACAGTCCTGAAACCTTCACCCGCTGAGGCGTACACCGCGGTTGTCAGGACGGGCAGGCAGAGGTCTGCAAATCGCCCACTCTCGCCAACATGCTGGAATATCGAATGCACCTCGTGGCACCACACGGCTGACCGTCCAGGTGGTCCACGAACCAATGCTGTTCACGGATATGGCGCCCCGTGAGCAGGCAGAGCAATCACCCACAAGGTATTAAAAACCGGTTCTTCGCTCTAGCTCAGACTAAGGACCACGCGCAACAAAAGAATACGTCACAGCGGTCCGCTTCGAGAGCAGTCACCCTGGGCGGACGAACACTCCCGCGCATATACTCGCGAGAACGACAAAACACTTCCCGAAGAAGCGACAGATGATCTGAAGGCACACGCCACTGCGAGACAAAACGACCCTCCATGCTCAGCAGTTCGCGCGAACATAGGGACCAACATGGCCACAAAGGCACGAGTCGTCCGCCCGCTGAGGCGTACACCACAGCAGTCAGGACGAGCAGGCAGGAATCTGCGGATCGGCCCTCACCGCCAACATGCTTGCAAATCGATGCATCTCGTGGCACCACACGGCTGACCGTCCAGGTGGTCCACGAACCAATGCTGTTCACGGATATGGCGCCCCGTGAGCAGGCAGAGCAATCGCCCACAAGGTATTAAAAACCGCTTGTCGCAATAGCTCAGGCTAAGGACCACGCGCAACAAAAGAATACGTCACGACAGTCCGCTTCGAGAGCAGTCACTCTAGGAGGAAGAACACTCTAGGAGGAAAGAACAATCCCGCGCATACACTCACCGCGAGAACGACAACACACACACACACACACTTCCCGAAGAAGTGACAGATGATCTGAAGGCACACGCCACTGCGAGACAAAACGACCCTCCATGCTCAGCACTTCGCGCGAACATATGGACCAACATGCCAACACGGGCACGAGTCGTGCACCCCCTGAAGCTTACTGTAGCCCAGACATTCAGGCAGGGATCTGAAAATCACACACACCCTCGCCAACATGGCTTGCAAATCGATGCATCTCGTGGCACCACACGGCTGACCGTCCACGTGGTCCACGAACCAATGCTGTTCACGGATATGGCGCCCCGTGAGCAGGCAGAGCAATCGCCCACAAGGTATTAAAAACCGGTTCTTCGCTGTAGCTCAGACTAAGGACCACGCGCAACAGAAGAATACGTCACGGCGGTCCGCTTCGAGAGCAGTCACCCTGGGCGGACGAACACTCCCGCGCATATACTTATCGCGAGAACGACAACACACTTCCCGAAGAAGCGACAGATGATCTGAAGGCACACGCCACTGCGAGGCAACACGACCCTCCATGCTCAGCACTTCGCGCGAACATATGGACCAACATGGCCACAAAGGCACGAGTCGTCCGCCCGCTGAGGCGTACACCGCAACAGTCAGGACGAGCAGGCAGGAATCTGCGGATCGGCCCTCACCGCCAACATGCTTGCAAATCGATGCATCTCGTGGCACCACACAGCTGACCGTCCAGGTGGTCCACGAACCAATGCTGTTCACGGATATGGCGCCCCGTGAGCAGGCAGAGCAATCGCCCACAAGGTATTAAAAACCGGTTGTCGCTGTAGCTCAGGCTAAGGACCACGCGCAACAAAAGAATACGTCACGACAGTCCGCTTCGAGAGCAGTCACTCTAGGAGGAAGAACACTCTAGGAGGAAGAACAATCCCGCGCATACACTCATCGCGAGAACGACAGCACACTTCCTTAAAAAGCGACAGATAATCTGAAGGCATACGCCATTGCGAGGCAATACGACCCTCCGTGCTCAGCATTTCGCACGAACCCCCGCCACCGTGACGCGTGCACGTTGAGGCATGGAAGGATGCCAAGGGCTGTCTGATAGGGTTTCTGCAATCGAATCAAGGACCCTCCCCCGTCCATACAAGCGGTACCTGCATGCATTGCCCCCCCCCACCCGAGGACACGATCTCTCGTAGAGCATCTGGACCCGCGCAACCAAGGTCATGATCCCTAGTTAAAAACAATGGATCTGCGTCCCGAGCTTACAAGATGACCCACGCAGGCAATCAAGAACACCAAGGTAACTCGAAGACAACCAAGGTGGCCCCAAGTCGACCCAAAAGGGCCACAAGAGCGCCCCCTACAGGGTTCGACGAAGCCAAAATCGGTGAGTTCCCTTGTTTTTGTTCATGATTTCCGCCGCCTCGCCTTTTCGGGCGCCCGTCAGCTCAAGACGGCCCAAGACGCCTCGACGACTGCCCTAAGACGACCCAAAAGGCCCCCAAGAGGGGCCCAAGATGGCCCAAGGGGCACCACGATGGCCCAATAAGCATCCAAGACGGCCCCAGGACGGCCCAAAACGGCTTCCCGAGGGACCCAAGACGGCATTAGAAGGCCCTTCGACGGCCGAAAACAACCCCACGACGGCCCCTAGACGCCCACCATACGACCAAGAGAGCCCAATGATGGCCCAAGCGAGCCAAAAGACGGCGTAAGAGGGCCCCTGGACGGCCGAGGAGCGCCTCAAGGGACACCCAAGACTGCCTCACAGGAGTGATACGGGTCGTGCGCCCGCCGAGGCGTACACCGCAGTAGTCAGGACGAGCAGGCAGGAATCTGCGGATCGGCCCTCACCGCCAACACGCTTGCAAATCGATGCATCTCGTGAGCAAAGATCTTGAGGCATCGTCACCAGACGGCTGACCGCCCAGGTGATCCACATACCAATGCTGTTCCCGAATATGGCGCCCCGTGAGCATGCCGAGCAATTACCCAGAGGTATGAAAAACTCATTGCCGCTGAAGCTCTGAATACATGACCGCGCGCAACAGAAGATGACGCCACAGCGATCCGGTTCGAGATCATCTACGTTCTTCGCAGGAACGCTCCAAGACCTGACCGGACAGGAACGGGAAGCGCCGATGTTGTCCATTGGGCTCGTAGGGGGAAAGAAAGAAGAACGATGGCGACGACAAGGCGGCGGATGACGAGGATGACAGCGTGGATGACGGGGAGGGCAGCGAGGTGACCAGGAAGACAACGGGCAGGAACACGAGCACGAGGACGAGGACGCCCAAACACCACGAGAGGAAGTCCCAAGGCACGCGTCACGTTCATCATCTCTCTGAAACGAGCGGCGCCTGGACCACTATGCCCACACCTGCTCGTGTCGTGCACGCGCTGCGGCACGCGCCACCGACGCCACGGCGAGGCGGAGAGCTGCGCTTCGGCCCCTGCTGGCTGCCTGCCTCGAGGCACGATGCAGCCAGCGGGTTCCAAGGGGCACGCCGTCGTGCAGCCGCCACCGACTCTGGTGACTACAGCTTGGACCCAAATGGAGAGCACGCCCCATCCCCTCCGGATCTCTCTCTCGAGGCCTTTCCGCGTCCTCTCGCTGGAGCGCGTGAACTTCACGGCGTACGCCATGCCGCTCACCCGGGCGTCCCTGCAGCGGAAGACGGTCGAGAAGACGCCCTGCGAGGCAGGGCGCCGCACTCTCTGCGCTCGGCTCTGACCCGCCGCCCACTCTGCGAGAGAGAGAGGTCCCAGAGCGACAAGTGCTGTCGAGGAGAGCCCTCGGATCGGGAGAGAGGCGGAAGAAGGCGCAGAGAGGAGGGAGACTCGATGGAAGTCAGAAAGGAGAAAACTGCCTACACTGAACGTTCGGAGCTCCCGACGTTTCTGCCTACGCCGCTTGTTCTTGCTCGGGATTCGGGGGGGGGGGCACTGCAGAAAACAATTGACGCAGGGGGCCCGAGGAGGGATGGGTGGGGCCGATGCCGCTCCGCGGCTCTCCACGAGAGAGAGCAACTCGGCACGACAGGACACGCGCTGCACCATCCGCTACGTCCATGTGCCGCGGCTGGTGCACGTGAGGCGTGCGAGAGTGCGTCGGGCCTCGTGTTGCCCCAACAGCCTCGGATTCTCCTCCTCCTCCTCCTTCTTCTCCTCCTCCTCCTCCTCCCTCCTCCTCCTCCTCCTCCTCCTCCTCCCTCCTCTCCTCCTCCTCCTCCTCCTACCTCCTCCTCCTCCTCCTCCTTCCTCCTCTCCTCCTCCTACATCCTCCTCCTCCTCCTCCTGCACACACCTCCTCCTCCTGCAACCACCTCCCTCCTCCTCCTCCTCCTCCTCCTCCTCCTCCTCCTCCTCCTCCCCTCCTTCTCCTCCTCCTCCTCCTCCTCCTCCTCCTCCTCCTCCTCCTCCTCCTCCTCCTCCTCCTCCCTCCTCCTCCTCCTCCTCCTCCTCCTCCTCCTCCTCCTCCTCCTCCTCCTCCTCCTCCTCCTCCTCCGTCCTCCGTCCTCCGTCCTCCTCCTCCGTTGGGAGGGATTCGGACTGGTTGGGAGGGTCCAGCCGCCAACGCCGTCACCACCGAAGGTTGCGAGGATCTGGCCAGCGCCATCGCCGACTGTGGGTGGGGTAATCGTTACCCTCGCCGTCGTCGCCGCCCCACGGGGTTCCAGCCTGAGTTGCCCATCTGTGTTGGAGGCTCGGCGGTTGCCCATGGACTCCCACCCACGAGTGGCTCTAAATGCCCATCCGCCCATGTGGTCCAGGTCTTGGCTGCCCTGAGCGCCTCCCTATGTCTTCTGGGTCCAAGCGCCGATTGCACTCATCATTGGCTTCTCGCCTTGCGAAACAATCATAATCCCACCAGCCCTCTGGGCCTACGTGGTCTCGTGAGGTCTCTCTTCCAACCACCTTTGTCCCCTCGGACGGGCGGGGATACCCCGATCAAGTGAGGACAATCAAGCCAGATCAAAGCACGTAGCTGCAGCTTTGCGCCAGTATCGGGCGAACGCTTCGTCGCTCGCGGGACTCGTCCGAGCGAAACTGACTAATTACTGACGACATACAGGCAAAAGGGAGCGGGAGCACTGCTGCGCAAGAAGTAGCGATAGAAAAAGCCAGGCCTGGGCCCTTCCTACCTTAGTCTTAGGTCCGGCATGTCCTTCTACAGGCTGATTTTGGAGAAAAAATGAAAATAGCCAAAAAATGCTCCAAAATGGCCAAGAAGAATCGAAACATCGTCCCCGTATTATGTTTTTGCTATTTTTGAATGTTCCTCCTGTAGAGGGACACGCCCGACTTAAGCTTAGTCTGGATGTCCAGATTTGGGGATAGCGTCTGGACTGCGGTACCCCGAGAGGGCGGGGCGTCCGAGCTGCCCCAGGAGGGCCCCGGGAGGACCAACGGCAGGGACACTGCGTGCTCCACCGTGCACCCCTTGGTTGCAGTCGAAATCTATATTCAGGGATGAAAAAACGACCCTACCCTGGGTTACAAGTGCGTGGTCTGTAAACCTCCTGGGAACCCCTAAAGCCTAGAGCCGCCAGGACGCGGCACATCACGCAGGGTTTACCCTATCAGCCCACAGGAGTTTCAGCGCACAGCGCCTCGTAAACCAGGGTAGGGGCATTTTTAATGCCCTTGACTATAGTAAAGACGGGCGGTAAGGACGCAAGGGCCTTGGACGCCGAAGTTGGCACTTCCAAGCGGCGACTTGCCAGCGCTGGGAAGGGCTGCGGCAAGGACGCAAAAGAAAACGCCAAGGACATCCGTGCGTCCTTACTAAATCAGTTTTGACTGTACCCATCGGCATCGGCCTTGAGCGGTCTTCCACGGTCTTCGGCGGTCTCCTGGCGGCCCTCGGCGGTCTGCGGTGGTCTTTGAGCGGTTTCACGCGGTCTTCGGTGGTTCCCGGCGCTCTTCGGCGTGAAACCAGGAGTGATTGCGTTCATCACAGGACCCATGATCGAACACTCAGGACCGGGGCAAGCACGGTGGCGGGGACGAGGACGTGAACGGGGATGTGGATGTGGACAGGCATCGGGACGTAGAGCGGGAGGGCGGGGGAATGGCGCACGGGAGAGGCGAGGGGGGTGGAGCAACTGGGAAACGTAAGCGCGCTGGGGAGGACGGTGGACGGGGGGCGCCCTGGCCTCGCCAAGCATCTCTTCGATGACGAAGCGGCCCCCCGGCCCGCACGCGTCCCCTGGGGTAGCCTCCCAGCGCGCGCCCTTGTCGAGATCCGCCTCAAGCGCGGCAGCCTCCCTGAGCACCGACTCGGGCGCGTCTGGCAGCACCGGCGCCTCCTGCGGCACCAGGTTGTCCGGCTTCAGGTCCTTGACCTGCCCGCCGTCGAGCTTCACACGCCACCGCCCTGACTCCGGGATCAGCACCTCCAGCACTCCGCCCTGGCCGTTCAGCTCCACCGCACTCCTCAGCCCCTGCAGCGTGACCCTCCGTCCTGCGGCGAGCGTCGTCGTCGGCCTCCCCTCCGCCTCCGGCCGGACCGCTTCGCTGGCCCGCCCTGGGACCGCGCCCGCGCCCGCACGAGGGCCCTCGATAGCGGAGTCGTAGGGCGGCGCGACCTCCGCGTGGCTCTCCAGGATCAGGTGGTCGGGCTTCAGCTCTTTCCTCTGCCCGCTGCCCTGCAGCCGCACGCGCCACTTGCCCGTCTCCCTGATAAAGGCCTCCACCACGCAGCTCTGGCCATTCCGCTGCACGGAGAGCCCTTTGAGCGTGGCGGTGCAGCCGACGTGCAGCTGCTTCTTCAATAGCCCGCGGCCGGCCCACGTGTCCTCGCGAGCACCACCCTCGAACACGACGGGGGGCTGCACACCAACTTTCAGAGGTTGCGCACCATGACGTGGCGAGCGAGACCTGCTGGCAGTCTGCGCCACCATGGCGCGGCGCCGCGCAGCTCTACATCATGCTGTCCGTGCCAAAATGCTCCTCGTGGTCATACTCATCAACCACCACCACCACCACCACCACCACCACCATCATCATCATCATCATCATCATCATCATCATCATCATCATCATCATCATCATCATCATCAGCATCAGCATCATCATCATCAGCATCATCATCACCATCATCATCATCATCATCATCAACATCAGCATCAGCATCAGCATCAGCATCAGCATCAATCATCATCATCATCATTCATCATCATCATACATCATCATCATCATCATCTCATAACATCATCATCATCACCAATCATCGTCATCATCATCACATTCATCAAGCAAGCATCATCATCATCATTACCCATCATCATCAGCATCATCATCATCATCACCACACCATCACCATCACCATCACCATCACCATCATCATCATCATAATCATCTCCCATCTCATCCTCATCCTCGTCCTCATCATCATCATCATCCCCATCAGCCTCATCTCATCCTCATCCATCATCCAGCAGCAGCATCATCATCATCATCATCAGCATCATCATCATCATCATCATCATCATCAGCAGCAGCAGCATCATCATCATCATCATCGTCGTCGTCGTCATCATCATCATCATCATCATCATCATCATCATCATCATCATCATCATCATCATCTTCATCACCATCATCAGCAGCAGCATCATCAGAATCATGATCGTAATCATCATCACAAACACCCTCATCATCAACAACATCATCATCAGCAGCATCATCAGCATGATAATCATCATGATCAGCAGTATCATCGTAATCATAATCATCATAATGATCATCATCAGCATCATCAGCAGCAGCATCAACCTTATCATCAGCAGCATCATCATCATCATTATCATCATCAGCAGCGTCATCATCATCAGTATCATCATCAAAATCATTATTATCGTCAGCATCATCATCGTCATCATCGTCAGCATCATCAGCAGCACCATCATCATTAGCATCATCATCAGCAGCAGCATAATCAGACTCATCATCATCAGCAGCAGCATCAGCATCATCATCATCATCACCATCATCATCATCATCATCATCATCATCAACCCTCCGCACCACGACATGCGCCACCGCCATCACATCTGACAGCATATCTCCAGTGAAGATTGCGGAACAGAATTGCCGTATCGACGGGCAATCAAGTTCTGTGACAGCTTACTCGAATGTCCGTGCACGCACAAACTAGTCCAATTTGATCTGGTTTGTTCTACTTATCTGTACTCATAGGTTGCCAACTCTAGTTCACTCGACGGTAACAAAATGGGCGAGATCCAGCTTCATACCATGATCGATACCTCTCTACCTCTACTCAATCCTACTCTGCACTACGTTTACCACATATGCCGCACAACTCCACTACACTTGTCCCTTGTTTCTCCTACTCCAGTTCCTTCTATCACATTATACTCCACGCTATACGAAGCCACCCCTCTCTACTCTACACAGGCATGCCGCACTAGAAATCTTAGCATTTTCAAAAGCTACTACTCTCTACTCCCCTCTACACCTCTCCAATAAAATATGCTCGAACCTTGCTGTACGACGCCCTAGTGTACTGTGAATATTCCCATATACTCTTTACTCTACACGGCTACACATATATAGTTATATAAACCATTCACACCTATGCCTCATGGCACGCTGCCTCGTGGTACCATGCCTAGGCCGGCCTGCGACAGTTCCGATAAGTCACCTAATGCCACCCACCTCTCGACACACACTGCTATTCTATCCCAACCCCCTCTCGAGGCTGCCTCGGCGACCTGACGCGTCCCCAAGACCCTCAAAGGCTTTGAAAGGCTTCTTCGACGACAGACACAGGCCACCAGCGCCGCCAAGATGGCCTAACGTTGCTTCGAGGGGCACCAGACAGCCCCCAAGAAAACTCCCAAGAGGCGCCGGAGGGGCCCAGGAGGCATTCAAGACACCAAGAAAATGGCCAACAGGCCCTCCAGGAAAGCAAGCATCACTGAAAAAGCCCTAGGATATCCTTAGGTGTTTGACTGGGGGATGCTCTCCCGATACACATACAATTACCAAAGCAGCGCCCGCCGACAAGCCGAGGGGGGGATCACCGACAAGCCACCGCCATGCTCAGGGGGGGTCACCGGCAAGCGACCGACGAGCTAAAAGGGGGCCCGACGAAGGGCCACTGACAAGCCAAAAGGGGGGTCACCGACAACGGCCTTGTCGGTTGAAAAGGCGCCCGACCCTCCGATTTGAAGTCCCCCGGGAGGTGCGGCCAAATCGAAAATATTTCGATGATTTGGCCGCACTGCCGGGTAACTCGCTGACCGCGCTAATTACGGCTGATCGGGACCCGAACGGGCCGTGGGGCAGCACGCCGTTTTTGGCTGCCCTGAGCCAGCCTATTCATCTACCGTCCTCTCTCCTGGAACCTCCGCATCCTCCTCATATCTTCCTATACCTGCCTTCCCTTTCACGTTTCCGTCTCGTCCTGCTCTCTCCTGGGGGGCTAGGCAACCCCTGGGCGGCGGGAACACATGGCCACGCCTGCCACCCACAAGCGCGCCTAACCCCAGTTCTTTTTCCTCGGTCACGGCCCGAGTTCACTTATCGCACCAGCTTGCCCCTTGGGGCCCGACGGGAGGAGGAGGAGGAGGACGAGGAGGAAGAGGAAGAAGAGGAAGATGAGAAAGAGGAGGAGGAGACAGCCTCAACTCCGCGACCCTCCCGATTCCGCCACCCACAGGTGGGTGGGTGGGTGCGTGGATTGGTGGGTGGGTGGGTGGGTGGGGGTGTGTGTAGGGGGGGCCGGCGGCTGGTACCAGCATGTCTGCGACGTCAGCGTATCCAAATGAGGCGGCGGGTGGGGGCCGTGATGACTCGGCTCAATGACGATTTAAGGGGGGTGGAGGGCAGGATCGCCAGGGAAGGGAGAGCAGGAGGACACGGGCGGGACCCTGACGCGAGCAAGCGTCTGCCCACCCACGCAACGGCCTCAGGTTCAAGTCTGACGAGATTCCCCGAGGAGGAGGTAGACCCATCGGGGGCCCCTCGAACTGTCAGGGGGTCAATGATACTGGGGGCCCGCTGCCGACCGCTCTTGTTCGGCATCCGCACTCCCGGGGCCATTGTGGACCGTCTTACGGTCGTTCTGGAGGTCTCTCGAGCTGTCCTGGAGTGTTTTCGAAGCACCGATACCGCCGATGCCGACAAGGTTTGGCAATCCCCCCCCCGGGGCGCATCGGCGTCTCAGGCGCGCGCCGCGTCGGCACTCCCCCCCCGGAGCTCGCCAGCGAAATTCCTTTGGCGGACCCCATAGTTTGGGCGACCTCGGGAAGGGAAGGGGGGGGCCGGTGAGTGCCTCGCGACTCAGTGCCCCCCGCCTTCCTGGAGCGCGTCGCGCCCCCCGCGGTGCCTCGTCGGGGCGCCCCCCCCCCCCTCCCAGGGCTCATGGGCGGCGACCCCTGCGCCCCACATGGCGAGCGCGTCCCGACCCCCCCCCCATTGGCGCGCGCCGGCGCGCGGCCCCCCAAAAAATAGCGCGCGTCGCTCGTCGGCGCCCCCCCCCCCCCTCGGCCTTGTCGGTGGGCCCCCTGATGCGCGAGATCCATTGCCCCCCCCTCTGCACCCCCTCCACGAGAGGCTTCGGCGCCCCACCCCCCCAGGGTTACTTCGGTGATTCCTTGGGGCTTGTCGGTGGGGCGCTCGTCGGCGGCCCCCCCTGGGGCGCGTCGGCGACCCCTCTGGGACTTGTCGGCACCCTTCCCCGCCCCCCCCCACGGGCTTGTCAGTGCCCCCCCTGGGGCGTGTCGGTGACCTCCCTTGGGCTTTTGGGTGACCCCCTTGGGGCTTGTCGGGAACCAACCTGGGGCGCGTCGGTGGCGTTGTCGGTGACCCTCCTGAAGCGCGTCGGCGGCGTTGTCGTCCAGCCCCCCTGATGCTCGTCGGCGGCGTTGTCGGTGACCCCCTGGCCGCCGTCGGCGGCCCCCTCTGGGGCCTGTCGGCGCCGTCGCGCTCCACCGACGCGCCCGAAAAGGAGCGCGGAGGGACAACCGACCTTCCCGAAAAGGGGCAGGGAGGGGGGGCACCGACAGTGGCGCGTCGCTTGAAAGGGCGCCCGACCCTCAGATTGCAATGATCCTGGGAGGCGCGGCCAAATCAAAAGTTCGTCGATGACTCAGCCGCGCCGCTTCCTGGCCCGCACATGTCGCCCCACTGGCCATTCACCCCTCTCGCCGTTTCCCCCGGGCGCATTTTTCTAGCCTCGTCAGCGGTTCGTCTCGACGAGGAGCCCAGCCTGACTGCCCCCCCCTACAGGGCCCTCCCGCACTCGACGGTGGCCCACAGCCTTCCCTTCGCGGGCGCTCGCGAAGGATGCGACTGGAACGGCCCGCCCCGCCCTCGCCACGCACCTCCCCCCTCACCCCCCCTCCCCCCACTCCCTGTATATGTATATGTGGTTTCGATGTCTCTCTCTCTCTCTCTCTCTCTCTCTCTGTTCTCTCTTTCTCTCTTTATTTCTCTCTATCTCTCGTCTCTTTCTCTCTCTCTCATCTCTCTCTCTCTCTCTCTCTCATCTCTCTCATCCTCTCTCTCTCTCGCTCTCTCTCATCCCCCCTATTTTCTTTCCTCTCTCTCTCTCTCTCCTCTCTCTCTCTCTCTCTCTCTCTCTCTCTCTCTCTCTCTCTCTCTCTCTCTCTCTCTCTCTCTCTCTCTCTCTCTCTCTCTCTCTCTCTATATATATATATCCCTCTTTATTTTTCTCTCTCTCTCTCTCTCTCTGACGCGTCCCTTTTCGTGTGCCTCGAATCTCTTCAAGACGTATAATATGCCCTGTATTATGGAGATGCGTATATGGATCAGTTGTTTATCGACAGCTCCTCCCTCCTTGTCTCTTTCTCTTGTATGCTCCCTTGTTTGTTGTTGTGCTATCTCTCTGTCCCTCTCGTTATCTCTCTCTCTCTCTCTCTCTCCCTCTTTCTATGTATGAACAGCATGTTGTCTCTCTATATGTATACATACATATATATATATATTATTGTTACGTTATCGCTCTCTCTCTCTCTCTCTCTCTATATGCCTCTCTCTCTCTCTCGTGTTTTATATCCCTCAAACTGTATGTTTACATATAGATAAACATACATAAACATCAGATAGAAATACATATATATATATATATATATGCATAAATACATACATACATACATACATACATACATGCATCCATACATACCTACATACTTACATGCATACATAAATACATACATACATACATACATACGTACATACATACACACACACATACATATATATATATATGTATATATACATATATTGCACGCGCCAAAGTTGGTTTGATTGTGCGCCCCTCTCTCTCTCGTCGCGCCCCCCCCCCCCTTCTCGGAGCTGCGGCAAGACGTCGCCTACGTCAGAATGCATTGCGTGTCTTGTTTGCGATGTCTCTCTCTCCCTCTCTCTCTCTCTCTTTCTCTCTCTCTCTCTCCCTCTCTCTCTCTATCCTCTTCTCTCTCTCTCTCTCTCTCTCTCTCTCTCGTTCGTCCGTCTGTCTCTCTGCCCCATTTCTCTCATCTGCGGCCTCCCACCCATCTCTCTCCCTCTCTCTCTCTCTCTCTGTCTCTCTCTATCCCTCTCTCGCTCTCTCTCTCTCCTCGCTCTCGCCTCTCTCTCTCTTCTCTCTCTCTCTCTCTCTCTCTCTCTCGCTCTCTCTCTCTCTCTCTCTCTCTCTCTTTTTTCCCTATATGTTTCTCTCTCTCTCTCTCCTCGCTTTTTCGTCTCTCTCTCCTCTCTCTCTCTCTCCTCTCTCTCTCTCTCTCTCTCTCT
>CAUYUJ010011125.1:0-24640 GCA_963575745.1 Prorocentrum cordatum
GAGGAGGAGGAGGAGGAGGAGGAGGAGGAGGAGGAGGAGGCGGGATGAGGCTGGACGACGGGGGTGGGAGTGGCAGCAGAAGGGCTGGGCAGGGGCGACGGGGGCGGGGCAGGCCAAGGGCTGCGGGCAGGAGGCCTCGAAGGCATGGTGGGGGGGCGGCAGGCAGGGGGAGGAGGGCGGCGTGCCTGCCGTGCAGCGGCCGCAGAGGCGCACGGGGGCTGGCCGCCACAACGCGGGCGCCCCGTGTGACAGACACCTGGAGTCGCGGGCGAGGCCGCCTCGGGCCACGCCGCTCGGGCTCCCCGGAAGGGCATTAAGCAGAAGCTACAAAGAGAGCAGCGGGGCACCTCCGCGCCGCAGAGGGCGGCGCGGCGGCACGCGGCAGAGGCGAGGCTGCCGCGCGAGAGGGCGGCCCCGCGCAGCAGGGGTCCTCACTCGGCGAGGTGGGCGCTCGGCTCGTGCTGCTCCTGCAGCGGCTCGTCGAGCCGCCGCAGCGGCACCGACGCGCCGCACTGCGCGGCGGCGAAACCGCGCGCGCCCCGCCCGAGGGCGAGCACGGCCGCGGCCGCGCCCAGGCAGCCGAGCGCCAGCGCTGCTAGCAGCGAGGGCGCGGGCGCCGTCGCGCCCAGGCCGCCCAGGCCGCGGTGCGTGAAGAGCTGCCGCGGGTGCGGCAACCCGGCCTCCTCGTCGGCGAGCACGCGGGACTCGGACACGGGGCACTGGAAGGGCACCTCTCGGCCACACGCAAGAGTGACCCCCTGGGCAAGAGTGACCTTTGGTGCGCGGCCTCTGGGGTTGCGCGAGGCGGCCAAACCCAAGCGCACGGGCAGCCACTATCGCACCGCGTTCGGCGATCGGGGGGGCACAGTGGGCCCGCACCCAGAGGTCACTCCTGCGAAGGGTCACTTTTACGTGTGTCGAACCTCCACGCTGGAGGAGCTGGGCTTGGGCAGGAGGGTGCCGAGGGCGAAGGAGGCGGCGGCCGGGCTGTTGATCGGGACCATGTGGCCCGCACCACTGACCTGGACCCACGTGAGGCCGCCGCCGGCCTTCACCTTGCCCGCCGACCCGCCGCCGATCACCAGGTCCCGGAAGGGGCTGTCGGCCCAGTCCTTTGCCGGTGCGCAGAGGGGGGGTAGGGTTAGGTCGGGCCTGTCCCCCTACAGGGGGATTTTGGGCGAAAAATCAAAAATACCCCAAACATGCCCAAAGGATGCCAAAAAATACGAAAAAATAGTCCCTAGACTATTTTTTGACTATTTTTGAATATTCCCCCTGTAGAGGGACAGGCCCGACTTAAGGATAGGGGAGGGGCGTCGCTGATCCTCAGGAGGCGCGAGCCTTACATCTGCAGGCAAGGCCCGCCCCTTCTATGAAACGCAGGGGTGCCTCTTAGAAGCGCTCCCCCCTCCCCCTAAACCCCCCTTTCTGCGCGCCGCCAAGTCCTGTGCAAACGGCCAGTCCAGCCCCGCTGCCACGGCGTAGCCGCCGACGTAGTCGCAAGCGGTGTCCTGCATGCCGTAGTACAGCGTCACCTTCACGCCCTTCGAGAGGGCGCGGCCCAGTTCCCCGGAGTAGTCGAACATGTCAGCCTTGTCGAACTCTGGGAGGCTGATGCAACCGGCAGCGCAATTGCCAAATGCCTTGTTGCCGGCGTCGCCGCACACGTTGAGGGCACGGGCCACGTCTTCCCGCAGCAGCCAGTCCGCCCACGGCTTGTAGTCGTATGACGAGCAGCCACAGCACTCCTTCTCTCTGAGGCGGTAGTCGTAATAGTTGGGCTGATACCCCAAGTGCCTCTTGACCATTTCGCGGGGGGAGGTGTAGTTGTCCGCGGCATAGTCCGCCGGGATGAGGCCCTGGCGCTTGGCGAACTCGACGAAGCTATACCTCTGCACCTTGTCGTTGATGATGCCGTTGCCAATGAGGATGCCCGTGATCGTGAGCTTATCGGCCGCGCCTCCCTCGTTGTAGTCCATGATGGCCGAGCTCCACGCGGGGATGTAGTGCCCGCCGTAGGACTCCGTCGCCAGCACGAGGCCGCGGTGGGCGTGCTCCGGGAAGAGCTGGCGCCAACCCCTCAAGAACGTCACCATGTCCTCCGGGACAACGTGCGAATGCCTAGACCGCCCCTCCCTGGCTCTCTCGAGGCTTGGATGCTGTAGTTAAGTCGGGCGTGTCCCCCCACAGGGAGATTCTTTGCGAAAAATGAAAAACACACTTCAAACATACCCCCCGAAATGCTCAAAAGTGGTCAAAACATCGTCCCCAGACTATTTTTTGACCATCTTTGAATATTCCCTCTGTAGAGGGACACGCCCGACTGGATGCTGTAGCGAAGCCCCGAGGGCGCTTTGCTCCGTCTTGGAGGTCGGCGATTTTAGTGTTGGACTTGGGCAACGTTTTTGCCACGTCTTCGACTCCGGCATCTGCCCGTGGCCCACCTGCCTGTTGAATTTCATGCGGATTGTGCGTTTCGATACGCTCTCAGATGCCACAGTGCCGCCTGCCTGACGCTCACTTTCTGGGGTGCCCCCTTTGGCACGTTCTGTTAAGCCAGGAACGAGAAATGGACATCGGACAAACACAAGCCAGCGTTTTGAAGAACAGCCGAGTCCTGGGGTACGTTCCGACCAACATTTCGAGGATATTCCAGCCGTGGTGGCGAGAGCTTGCCAGGAGGAGCAGCGGTATGGGTATCTTTCCCGCCTCTGAGTCCTTCCCCGCGTCCACTGAAGAGGTCACGAAGGGGCCTGTGCCGCATGAGTAACCCACGTAGCGCGGCTGGTCGACGTACAGAACATGGGCCCGCCTGTTCCACGAATACGGGTTCCTGGACAGCCTGCCGGCGAAGGCACCAGAGCCCTCCTGAAGGCTGCGCGCAAGAGCGGCCCTACGAAATCACGAACGAGCTTCGGTGCGCGGCTTGCCAGTCGTTGCACGCGATGCGACCCCACATCTTCGACGACATGAATTGCTCAATCCGGGCGCTTTTCCTCGACTCCGGCCTCCTCTTTCTCCTTCCTCCTCCTCCTCCTCCTCCTCCTCCTCCTCCTCCTCCTCCTCCTCCTCCTCCTCCTCCTCCTCCTCCTCCTCCTCCTCCTCCCCCGTAGCCATTTTGGCTCAAGGGTGGGGTTAAACCCATCCTTAACTTCCCAACCTCCGCTCGAGCAGCAACAGGTGCATGCGCCCCGCGCGCCCCCGCGGTCCCCCTGGCCTCACAGTTTTGGTGGTGAAGCTTCTTCATCTCGTGTGTCAGCCATGGCAGACCAGCGCGCCTTCCATCAGTGCAGTAACCCGCAGTGCTCAGGATGGATCTGGGCAAATCGGCGGGCACAATTTTGTGGGGACTGTGGGTCCCCTTTCGGCAGGGCAGTTCGTTTTGCAGATCCGCAACCCCGCCCTGCCCCCAAAGCCAAACCGGAGGCCAAGCCCCACGCCCGTGGCTCCCCAGGCCAAGGACGTTGGGGCAGGCGCTCTGGCAGCCGCCCTCCCCCCCCTGCTGGAGTTGGGGGAGGGAGTGGGGGGCGCCTGCATTCAGCCCCCCCAGCAGCGGCAGCGGCAGCAGACGGAGGAGGAGGAGGAGGAGGCCCAGCAGCCTCGGCTGCTGCCAGCAGCAGCCCTGATGCTGTCACCTTCGCCCAGGACCACCTCTCTTTCCTCCGTCGTTCAGGACTCGACCAGGAGCATCCCCTCGTCAAGGCAGCTACTCAGGAGCTTCAGCAAGCCAAACGGGCGGCTTTGGCATCGAGGAGCCTGGGGGAGCAAACTAAGAGCTTGGTTGATCAGTTGGATGCCCAACGGAAAAAGAGAGCCAACTTGGATGCCAGTAATAAGAAATTGTTGGAACAAGTTGCCCAGTTGCTCGAGCAACATTCCAAAGGCGAACAAGAGTTCACCAAGTGCGAACAGGAGATCACGGCTCTCCAGGCTCAGCTTACTGTCACGAGGAATGCAGCAGCAGCAGAGCTTTCAGTTCAGCAAGGAGTGGTTTCCTTTGTCCAGTCTCACCTCCCCACTCTCCCTGGGTATCAGCCTACACAGGTCCTTCAGGATGCTATGGGGGTCATGGTACGAGAGCTGGAGCAGGCCAGGCAGTTGCAGCAGAACGCAGCAACAGCCGCAGCAGCCCCAGCAGCACGGCCAGGAGGAGGAGCAGGCGGAGGAGGAGCCCCAGGAGGAGGAGCGGCAGAGACGGCAGCAGGGGCGGACGGAGCACAGCGGAGAGCGCCTCCCTCCGCGGCCGCCGCGCCCGCCGCCCCCGCGGCGCCCCGCGCCGACGTGCCTCCGCCCGCTGAGCCTCCACCCGCAGGGGCAAACGCGGCAGGGAGGGCGGAGGGGCAGGGAGCGCCAGAGGAAGGCCGAGGAGCAGCAGGAGGACAGCAGCCGCAGCAGCAGCAGCAGCCACAGCCTCCCCTTCAACCTCAGCAGCCTCCGCCCCAGCAGTCAGCAGCAGCGGCAGCCCCAGCAGTGGCAGCAGGTAACAGCGGTAACAGTGACGAGCTTAATGACCCTATTCCAGACTCCCCAGCCGAGATGGTTGAGCTCATGGATCTGGCCGATGCCACTAAGAAGCGGAGCCTGGCAGCTCACCTTGAAAAGCTGGTCCAAAGCATGGAGGGCAAGTCCGATGCTGACGAGGCCATCCTCAAGAGACTCCGAGTGCATCGTGATGCACTTCAGTCGGCCGGCCCGTCAGGTGGGTAATACTAGCCTCAAGGTGGTAACCATAAACGGCAGCTGCTGGAGGGCAGTAAAAGATTTCGTCACCTCTCCTTTTGCAGGACCCGTCGGTATTGTACTAGCGCAAGAAGTACGCCTCTGGCAACCAGAGGCAATAACATCGGCTACTACATGGGCCAGCTCTCAGGGCTGGCATGCTATCGTCACGCCAGCTCGCTTGACGGACCAAGAGCGCCCCTCGGGGGGCACAGCGATCTTGATTCGAGCAGGTCTTGACTTAGGCGTTCGTTCTATCACACTACCTCATCTTGAAAGTCCCCACCGCCTGACAGCAGTTGCTGTGGAGGCACCTGGATTAGGACAGTTGGCAGTTGTCTCGATCTATCTATATGACTCGGAGGGGATGTCTCAGAGAAATGCCCAGTTGCTAGCAGCAGCGGGAGAGATCCAGCAGCAGTGCAAGATGCCGATGGTGATGGGAGGGGATTTTAACCTTACTCCGACCACCTTGTTGCAGACAGACTTTGTGGTGAGAGCGACAGTTCGGATTCATAGTACTGTTAAGCCCACACATGTTGCCAAGAAGAGCAGGTCGATCTTGGATTATTTTCTTGTGTCAGAAGCCTTGGATGACAGAGTGGTAGAGACCAGCATCCTCGAATACCCCCTGACCCCGCACAGAGTAGTGCAGTTGGAACTGGAAAGTGGGCAGTATTTTATTCCAGTATTGCAGCAGCCTCAGCAGCTCCCCCGCAGCTTCCCCTTCGGCCCTCTCCAGCAGCAGCTTCCCTGGACGGCAGCGACGGCAGCGATGAGGAAGGCGGAGGAGATGTTTTTCACAGAGGAAGGCGAGGTGGTCAAGCACAGCATGGCAACCAAGCAAGCAGCCCTGGATGCAGCGTATCAGGCCCTGGTCCAGGACATGGAGCAGGCAATTGCTAGGAGCACGGATACGCAACTTCGTCAACCGTCTCTCCGCGGCAAACCTCCCACGGTGAAATGGGTCCCCGCCACGGCCTTCCAGAAGAAGCACCAGAAGTCTTGGGTTTGGGGTTCCCTGGCGAAACCTCTGATCTGGCTCAGGGGCAAAGCGCAGGAAACTAGAGCCTTCTTCGCGGGCAAGTGTCCAGAAAGTGTGACCAGCATTTCCAGATATGACGTCAACTGGGCCTTAGAAGAGGTTCAGTCCCCGCCCCAGCAGTTCAGCAACTCTGGGTCACTCCAGCAGGCCCTGGATACGTTTAGGAACCTCCTGCTGGCCATCGGTCTGGACAGCCAGGCCGGGTGCCTCAACGCCGAGTTGGTCGATCGCATGTTCGTTGATTTCTTAGATGAGCTGGAGAGCGGCATCAGTCAGGAGGAGAGGCAGAGCGCCAGCGACAGCAACAAGCAGTGGAGGGACTGGGTAGCCGAGGCCATGCAAGGAGGAGCGGGCAAAGCACACGCCTACTCTCGCAGTTCCCCCCCCTGGCAGCCGCAGGCAGTTAGACATGGAGGCAGGTGGTCAGGGAGGCCCAGTCACCTGCTGCAGGCTGAGGCAGGTAGGTTGCAGGAGCTGTGGCAGTCCTTATCCCACGAAGGCCCACTGTTTCAGGGAGCCCCAGATGAAGAGCCGCCGTCACCCCTACAGCCTCAGCAGATCCTGGCAGCTGCCAAAACCTTCCCCAAGACCACAGGGATGACTTGGGACGGTTTTCACCCAGTGCACTTCAAAATGATTGGCCAAGTTGGTCTGGAGATAATGGCCACCCTGTTTAAACTCGTGGAGGCCCTGGGGACCTTTCCCACTCCGCTGCGCGCCGTTCTGACGGTGATCATTCCGAAGCACAAGAAGACAGGCAGCCAGCCCCAGTACAGAGGTATAGGCATGCTCCCCAGCCTTTACAAGTTATGGGCACGCGCTAGGCAGCACGTGGCCAAGTCTTGGGAACAGAACCACAAGAGAAGGTTTTTGTGCCACCAATCGGGCAGGTCCATTTGTGAACTAGTCTATATGCAGGCCTTAAGTGCAGAAAGAGGACAGTACGTCAACCCCGTCATGCACACAGGCACGATCATGTGGGATTTAAGCAACTTTTACGAGCATGTGGACAGAGAGGACCTGTACCAGAAAGCGCTCCACAACAAGTTCAGCTCCCACATTTTACCGGTCATACTCAATCAGCATAAGTCTAGAAGGTTAGTGTCGTTCTCATCTATGGTCACCGACGTGGGTTACACCACCAGGGGCATCCCAGCAGGCGACAGCTTCGCCACTTATCTCGTTCAAATCTATTGTATAAACGAACTAGACGAGTGGCAGTCGCAGCACAGTATGGTGCAGCTGAGCGTCTTCATCGATGACTTCCTCCAGCAAGCACAGAGCAGTTCTATGCTGACGGTGCTGACAAACCTGACAGATGCAGCCCATGACATGAGACAGGTGATCGAGTTAGACCTACAGTGCTCTGTGGCCGATCACAAATCAGTAGTCCTTGCGTCTTCTGAGAAGTTGCAGTTGCAGATAGTCAAGGCCCTTGGAACCAAAGGTGGACAGGCACTAGACTCGGCAGCCAACTTAGGCATCGACTACAGCGCTGGGCGCAGCAGAATGTACAAGAAGTGCAGGCCTACAGCAATAGGACGGCACGCAAAGCTGCGCAAGCGCCTCTTCAAACTTAACAGCCTTCGAGAAGGAGGGGCTAACATCAGCAAACTTTACTCAGGTGGGTTGCAGCAGGCAGGATACTACGGGACGGAGGTTGTAGGAGCGGATGACGGCGAAGTGAGGGCTATTCAAACCACGTTTTTAAAAGCATGCGGCCCAAGATGCACCACCAGGTCTCGCTCCCTCTGCCTCCTTCTCCTCAACGACCCCACCTGGAAGGTAGCATGTGGCCCATGCCTGACGTGGGCGAAAATTGTTTGGAGGGCGGCAACAACCAATGCAGGAGGCTGGACATTGCCTCAGCTGCGCGATTTGGTGGAGCCCATTTTAAAAGCACCCCCTAAGAGATGGACGGAGTCCCGGGGCCCTTTCGGAGCTTGTCTGTTGTCTCTTGGAAGGATTGGGTGGAAAGCGGTCAGCCCTTTTAAGTACCAAGATAAAGACGGCAGGACCTATATCCTCACCTCCGTGTCGCCCGCGCTCCTCTCCGCAGCGTTACAGAGAGCCTGGAGGGACAGGCTGGTGGAGCAAGCGAGCCAGCGACTGGGATGGGTGGAGGATCAGGTCTGCGTCTCTGCTGCCCTTTCTATCCTTCACTCCCCCTCTCGCCCTCCGCGTGAGCGCTCCATCCTCCTCGCCTTCCTTTCCCAAAGCATATGGACCAAGTATGGTCTCAGTGAGGCAGGATATGAAGTAGATACGAAATGCCCATGCGGGCATCAGCATGATAGTATGTTCCATCGGTTGTTTGAATGTGTGCTTTCAGCTGCGGACCGCAGCGAAGACTTAAGATTTGAAGATATAGATGCTCTCAAGACTGCCGATTGGGCTCACTTGCAGGCCGGCCTAGGAGTTAAGGATACTTTCGACAACCAGGCTCCGCCAGGGCTTGGTCTGGAGGAAGCGACGCTGTGGGCGGTTGACCCTCATACCACCCCAGCCCAAGCCCTGCAAGGTGAGCTGTACCTTGACGGCTCATGTTTTAAAGACGGTCCCCAAAGTCACCATCGAGCTGGATGGGCCGTTGTAGCTCTCGACCCCATCTCGGGCGAAGCCCAAGCGGCCCTAGCGGGGCCAGTGGGACGCGAGCTTCCGCAAACGTCGCCTGCCGCCGAATATCTTGCGGCGCTCGCGGCTGTTAGATATGGCAGTAACATCACGTCTCTTGTTGCTGACTACTTGGGCACGTGCAAGCTGCACGACCCAACATTGTCCCATAGGAATTTCTACGCAGGGATTAAGCTGTTAATTAAAGGTAGTCCAGGCTGGCATCGAGACCTCAGCCTAATTAAGGTCAAGGCGCACCAAGACTTAGACAGTCTGGAACGCCACACCGAAGAATGGAGGAAGGCCGCAGGCAATGCCGAGGCGGACAAATGGGCGAAGTGGGCTGCCAACGAGCTGGCCAAACCCTCACCCGCCGAAGCGCAGATAAGTGGATACAGGTTTAAACTTTTGCAGCGGTTCCTCAGATATGCTTGCAAGGTCTTGCCAAAGTGGCCTCCTGTGGCCTCTTCGGCTGGTGGCAGAGCTCTGGCCAAACCAAGCAAGTCAAATTCCCCTCCTGTGGGGGCCGCCGCCGCCCCAGGCTCCAAGCCCGTGCTTCCTCCCCCCCGTCCTCCCGCGGCGTCTCGGGGTGCTGGGGGCCTCCTTGTGCACGATTGGGTCTGGAGTCTGGGAGGCTGGGTGTGCAAGCTTTGTAAAACCCGAGCCTTGACGGACCATAGTAAAGAATCGAGGCTCCGTGAGAAGTGCACGGGCAGTTCTCCTTTGAAGACTCTCGCTGCAGACAGCCACGGCCACAAGCTGATGGTTGCAGATTTTACAACAGGAGAGAACTTTATCATTGCTTGTCAGAGGTGCGGGGCTTATGCAGTGTCGAACCCACGTAACTTGACATCTCCGTGCCCTGCGCATTTTGCTGAGAGTCAGAACCGTGGAGCCAGATATGCATGGCAGCAGATCTGCAACGGCAGACACCCCAAGAAGTCGGGGGTACAGCTGAATGGTGTTATCCCTCTTGACCAGCTCACGCTCTCTTTAGCTGAGGAGCAGGAGCGGGAGGCGGAAGAGGGGCAGGAGCAGGAGGGATGAGCTCTCCTGCCGCCCGCCCGCCGCGGCCGCCAACAGCAGGCGCGCCGCTCCCGCGCGCGCCCCCCCTTGCATAGGGTAGTGGGGCAGCGTAGCAGAGACACAGACACTGCTAAGGTTTTGGGTTGGGTCGGTTCGGCCAACCCTTAGCCTTCCTCCCTTCTTACTGCGTGCTACTCCTCCTCCTCCTCCTCCAAGATGCAGAGGCCGAGCCGACCTCCGTCTTGTGCCTTGATCCGGCCGTAGGGGTCTGCGTGCTCGGGTAGGCCCCCCCCCCCCCCCCCGCCGCCCCCCGGAGCCCACGCTGCGAAATTGGGCCGCTCCCCCCCCCTTGGAGCCGACGCTGCGAGCAACAGGCAGCATCGTGTCGGCACGAACGAAACGGGTACGGAAAGAATGGGTACGATGCCCAACAGCAGTTCCTGTGCATTTTGAACAGGACTCGCTCTCCGCGCCGCCGCGGCCTGTGTCCATTTGAGACAGAAGGCCGCATGCCCAACAGCGGCCTCTGTTGGTTTAGGACAACATTTATTGTTGGGCATTGTGCCCATTTTTCCGTACCCATTTCGGGCGTCCAAATCGTGGGAAAATCACGACAGGAATTCGGCGGCACGCACGAGGGGGGCACGTGAGGTTCGTGTCGTGCCGACTTCGGCGTTGGTTTCTGACACACTGGGGATCGTTCAACCTTGAACGATCGGCCGTTTCCGAAACGTCCAAATCGTTCTACATTGAACGATTCTGGGTCGCCCGCGGCGTTCAAAGTTGAACGCCGCTGGCGGGGTCGCCGCCGGCCGACACGACACGAACCTACCGCAGGGGAGAGGGGGGAAGGCTTCTCAGAAGGAGGCTGCTTGTAAGCAGGCGCAGGGCCGCTCTTTCCTGAGAGCCGGCGCTGCGAGCAACCTGCAGCATCGTGGACAATCCACGACCAGGGCTTGGCTGCGCGCACAGAGGGGTAGAGGGAGGCTAGCGCGGCACGCTACATTGGAAACGAGGGCGCTGACGCGCGATCTTACGCGGGCAGCTTGCGCGCCGGTGTCAGCGCAGTCCGCCCCATCTTATTCTGGCGCTCGCTTGGCGGCGCGCCAGCGGGGAAGGCTTCTTAGAGGGAGGCTGCTTCTCAGAAGGCGGCCCTACATCTGTAGACAAGGCCCGCGCCTTCGAAGGAGCAGGGGTGCTTCTCAGAAGCCTTCCCCCCTCCCCCTGCCCCCCTCTGCGCGTGGCTGAAGAGCCCCTAGAACCCCCTCTTTATGCGGCATTCCCCGAGCCCGATCGATCTGTGATGGCCTCAGGGCCCGGAACAGGTCGGAAACGCCTGGCGTGAAACAGTTGTACGCCTGCGTCTCAGGGTTACTTAAAGGGCCCAGGGATACAAACAAATGAGCACACATCCCAAGATTTCCGATATTTCAAAATATTTTCTGGAATTTCGTCTTCCCCCCGCTTCCCCTATTTTGGCATATGTTCCTAGGGATCGTCAGTTATTTGTGTCTGTGTGTGTTCTTTCCCCTCCTGTGTTTCTATCGGCCTCCTAGAGAGGGTAGGAGTTGATGGGGTCGGAGGATCGCGCCGCATCGGCGATGCATGGTCGATGCGTCGGCGATGCGCTGGCGGTGAATCGTCGGCGGCGGCGGTGCATCGGCGACGTCGACGTGAAGCAAATGGGGCTGCACATCGAGCCGCATCGGCGATGCATCGGCGATGCGGCGCGATCCTCCGACCCCATCCGCTCGAACCCCATCTAGGAGGCCCAGGCCTCTGGGGTGCGGCGCCCCCCCCTCTCTCTCTCTCCCAGGTCTGAGCCCGGGCTCGCCACGCGCTGCCTCTGGCCCGCGAGGCTCGGGGGGGAGGGCTCCTGGACGTTTTCGGGATGCCACTGGCCGGCTACTCGCAAGGATGACGAAGATTTTTTTCTTCGTTTCAACGCCTGAAGTGACCTTGCTGCCAGTGAGGCGTCCTGGCAACAGTGGCTACGTATCGTCGCAGATGGGAGGCAAAGGTCCAGCAGCACCGATACTGAACAATCGGCAGTGGAGGACGCCTCAGACAACGCCTGTCGCATCCGACAGGGCAAGAAAAGGTGACCTCGCCTCGGCGAGCGCCGCGTTGGGGAGGGGGCTTCGCAAGTTGCTTTCGCAGCGCCCGCTATGGCTCCCTCCCCTCACGGTTCGGCCCTCGGCTCAGACACCCCAACACTGCATCCGTCCGCTATACACGACGAGCGCCGCTGTTGGCAAGGAGGAGGAGGAGGAGGAAGAGGAGGATAATGATGATGATGATGATGATGATGATGATGATGATGATGATGATGATGATGATGAGGAGGAGGAGGAGGAGGAGGAGGAGGAGGACCAGTGAAAACCCAAAAATCATCAACGGTGTTGGAGTAAACCCTCCCTCCAAGCTCCGTCTTCGTAGACCCTTACAACGGTTCACTTCCATTGATGGAACTGCCTCGTTGGGAGAGACCGGCTTGAAGACCGTGGAGCATGCCAAAACATTGTTCTCGGGATTCCAACGCCACGGATCAATCTGACTGTTGCGTCATGACGATCCTGTATCACGCCAGAACGCCATTCCTAGGACTTCAACACAGAGAACCACAGTAACTGTTGCACCTGCATAATCCTGAATCCTTCCAAAACACCGGTACGTTGATGCTGGGAATCCGTGGGACTCTTGAACATGTTGTAAACGAATGTGCGCGGCGCCATGGCGAGAGCCACATTCTGAAAACGAGCCGCATTCAATCTGTGAAAATACTGCAAATGTTTAAATCGAATGTGCGCCGCGCTAGGGCGAAAGTCACAATTTGAAAACCACCCGCCCTCAATCCCTGAAACTCTTGCGAAATTTTAAAACGAATGTGCGCCGCGCAAAAGGCGAGAGCCACAATTTGAAAACCACCCGCACTTCATCCGACTCGCGCAAATGTTTCAAAACGAGTGTGCGCAACGCTTCGGCGAGATCCACATTTTGAAAAGGAACCGCACTCAATCCGTGAAGCTCTTGCAAACAATTTTACAACGAACGTGCGCCGCGTTAAGGCGAAAACCGAATTTTGAAAACGACCCGCCCTCCATCTGTGAAACGGGTGCCACTTGTTCAGCTTCAGAATCATAAATGGTGAGGAAGTCTCAGGCGAAATGCCCGGCCCGCCCGGGGTGCGACAGAGAACAATTACTTATAAGGAGAAGGAATGCAACAGTTTTTCCCCTCCTGAATCTCAGGAGTGCGCGAAGCCGGTCCTTTGCGCCCAGCAGCAGCAGCGGCCCGTGCTCGGTCGTCATCCCCTCCATGGCGGAGCAGCCCGGCCCGCCGTTGCTCCAGACGATGAGCGGCGCATCGTCGCCGGCGCCGTCCTCGTCGTCGTCGTCGTCGTCGTCGTCGTCGTCGTCGTCGTCGTTATCGTTGTCGTCGTCGTCGTCGTCGTCGCCGGCGCCGTCCTCGGCCTCGGCGAACCAGTAGAACAGGTAGTCTCTGTCTGTGACGTTGACGTACCCGCTGTACATGGCGGGCTGCACGGTGTTGCCCGCAAGGAGCTCCTGCGGGAAGTTCACAGGGGCACGCTTCACCTGTATGGGAGGGCGGGGAAGCACCCACACACGCACACCCGCATAGGACGAGAATGATCAATTGACACAATTTGTTGTCGATGTGTTCTGGGGATTCCGGGACTTCTGACACTTTGCGCCGAATCTTGTCTACTCTGCCTGGCGCCGCTGGTCGGTCACCCATTCGCAGTCGAGTAATCGCCCGTAGGGGGGCTACTTGGCACTTGCAGGCACACACGCGTACACATTTTTTTTCTTTTTTTTACAGCCGCAGGCGGAAGCGCCAGCGGCGGGCGGTCGCGGGCGGGCTACGGCCGCGACTAAATTGCCGAGCGCGCGCGGGGGCCGCGGATCAGGCGGCGGGGGGGGGGCAGCGCCCAGGGCGGCAGAGCCAGCGTGCAATCCAGGGAGTCTGCAGAACAGCCCCGACACGCGTACACACACGCAGGCACATGCACAGGCACAGACACAAGCACAGGCACAGGCACGGGCACAGGCACGGGCATGGGCACGGGCACGGGCACGGGCACAGGCACGGGCACACTCACGCGCAGACGTCCGCGAGGCTGTTCTTCTCCGCCCGCGGGCCCCGAAGGAAAAACTTCCCAGCGGGGGGGGGGGGGGGGCAACCTCTCGTCCTGGAGCCGTTCTTGTGGCGAGGGCCAGGGCCCCTCCCCTCCCCCATTGAACCCCCAGGGACAGGGTTTGCAGGTGGTCGCAGATCTGCAGAAGGGGGGCGGGCGGCGAGGGCCGATCGGCCCCCAGGGTGGGTGGGTGGGGTGGGGGGGTGGGGGGGCAAAATCTACCTGGACGGATGTCGAATGATCTGGGATAGACCTGGTCCAGCAGGGCCCAGTGTCGGGCCCCCCGAGCGTGATCTGGGATACACCTGGAACCTCTGGACAGTATCTGCATTCATTGAGAACAGAAGAACACCTAACCCCAGTAACACGATGAAGACGTGGCCTCACTTGGGTCCCCGTCTTTGCATTTGGGATAATAGTTCTGGGTGGTTTGGTCTGATACATCTGCAGAATTAAAAGGCCCCCTTATCCCTGATGCTTTGGGCCCTCCTACCTTAGGTACCTTCCCAAAGGGTTGGGGGTACTTTTATTGATAATCATATATGGGACAGAATGTGATCCCAGAGAGATGTGGCTGAGAACAATCTTGGGAAGCCCTGGCGCGAAAATGGGAGGCCCGAATCAAGAACTATCCCTGACCCCCGCTGCCCTGACAACTCGGGGCTCTGAGTCAATCCGCCCGCAGTCAAGTTACGGCGATGGCATCGGATCAGGAGCCCTTAGAGAAAGAACCTAGGGTCTGAAAGCGGGCGGGACATCAATTGAGGTTTGGCCATGGATACGGTCAGGAGCTTCTGGATTGCGTATCGCGGCGGCAGCCCCAGCGACACGCTATGCCCTGCGAGCGGATAGCGTGTCGCTCCGCTTCGCGGGGTGGGAAACTGGGAAAAGCTCGGCACGTGAACGCCTGGGGAGCGCGAAGTGGATAGCGTGTCCAGCAACGGCGGAACGACGCGCTATCCCGCAGTCACCGACCGCATCACCCTCGCCCTCATCAGATGAGGACTTCTTCAGGGTCTGCAGCCTCCTTGGCACCTTCCTTGCTGAACGCTCCCACTGGAAGGCAAGAGCCTTGAACGCCCGCGGGCGGCGCATCTGCGCTGGCGCTGCCCCTCCCCAAGAGCTCCTCTCCAGCGCGCGGGTGCGGGGGCAGAGCGTGAGGGGCAACGCTTGGTGGGGGGACCAGCGCAGCAGGGGGGGACAGCGGCCTGGAACCCGCAGTGCATCGACGATAGATCGGCGATAGGCCCCCGACGGCGAAACCGCTCGTCCCTGGGCGGGGTGGTCCATCGGGCCCCTCTCGGCGATCAATAGCCCTGAGCCGGTCCCCCCTTGACGTCGCCCCTGAAAGGGGCCTGGCAGCAAACGGAGATCTCTGCTGTCCGTGGGCCCCCGAGGCTTCTGCTCGTCGTGTGTCGCCGCGATGTTTGTCCTCGACGCGCCCAAGTGGACGACGCCGACGCCGCGGCAAACCCACGGCAAACCCTGCGCCCCGCGATCCAGTAGACGACGCCGGCGCCGCGACAGACCCACGGCGAACCCACCGCGCCCGCAGCGGCGCCTGCCCGGGCTCCCGCGGCGCCCTCCCCAAGACGTGAGCGCGTCGGCACAGACAGCGCGGCGACATGTGGCGCTCTGGCCCCCCATCACCGGGTTGAGGCATGGCAGGCCCCACGGGTGCACGCCGGCCTTGAAGAGGTCGAATTTCACGGCCTTCTTCAGCCACGAGAGGCGTGCCGACGTGCGCAGCAGGGCCCCGGCGAGGAGCACAAAGATTGCCCGGCCGCCCATGTCCTGGGCTCGCTCCTCGGGGTCAAATCTCAAGCCGTAATGGCTGCGGGCTCCTCCTGTCGAGCGTCAGCCAAACATGACGCGGCGCTTGTCCCTGCGATCAGGGCGTCGCAACCTTCTCCGCACTGCGCGCTTTCGCCCAACTTCGGGCCGGAGCCCCTCACGACCTGGCTTGAGCACCGCCGCAGGAATATGGGGTCAGGGGCTCAGGGTGGAATGAGCTACGAAGGTGTTGTATCGCGACGTTGGAACTCAGTGGATGTGGAACTATGCAGCAACGCATATGTACCTATACGACCACCCTCCGGGTAATTCGCCGGCCCAACGGGCCAGAGGCGTGCTAAGATCTCCGGTAACTGGTTAACACTATTCCTAGTTCGCGCGCGCGTGGCGGCCCCTGGGGGGTCCCAAGCGACAAGTACCCCGGGCAACCCCGGACCGGTCAATTTTTCGACACCCCTCACGAGGATCGTGGCCTTCGAGGGGGGAGCCGCAATCGACTACCCCCCCTCCCGCCTCAAGAGGCCCACAAGAGCCCCCCAAGAGGCCCTGGGGGCCCCAAGAAGCCGCCAAGGAGCCCCAAGAGACTCCCGAGAGGTCTCCAAGAGGCCCTAAGGCTCCAGGGCTGGCGGAATGAGCGAAGCGATTAATCAGGAGGTTGTGGGTGGGGGAAGAACCAACTGACTATAACCGTGATGATTGTGATGGTGACGATGCTGGTGATGCGCTCGCGAGCTGGTGACGATGCATGATGGCGATACTGGTTACGATGCATGACGGACACCCATCGGACACCATCGGGACACCATTGGGCACCATCGGAGCACCACTGGGACACCAGCGGGGCACCATCGGGACACCATCGAAACACGATCGGGACACCATCGGGGCACCATCGGGACACGATCGGGACACCATTGGGACGCAATGTGGGCACCCATCGGGACAACCATGTGGACACCATTGGGCACTATCGGGCAACATGTGGACACCATCGGGACACCATGTGGACACCATCCGGGCACCAGCGGGACATCATCAAAACACCATCGGAAGGAGCACCTGAAGACACTGCGGAGCGCATGAACGGTGCAATCGGGACACCAGGTGGGCACCATGTGGACACAATGCGGACACCATCGGGACACCATGTGGGCACCGATCGGGATACCATCGGGACACCATGTGGACACCATCGGGCAACATGTGGACACCATCAGGACACCACGTGGACATCATTCGGACACCATCGGGGCACCAGCGGGGCATCATCGAAACACCATCGGGAGGAGCACTTGAAGACACTGCGAAGCAGATCAAGAGTACCCTTGGGGCACAATGTGGACACCATGTGGACACCATCAGGACACCATCGGGACACAATCGAGACACTATCGGAGCACCGTTGGGACACCAGCGGACCACCATCGAGACACCATTGGGGCACCATGTGGACACAATCGGGGCACCATGTGGACACCTATCGGGACACCATGTGGACACCATTGGACATCATCGGGCAACACGTGGACACCATCGGGACACCATGTGGGCACCATCAGGACACAATTTGGGCACCAGCGGGACATCAACAAAACACCATCGGGAGGAACACCTGAAGACACTGTGGAGCACATGAACGGTGCCATCGGGACACCAGGTGGTCACCACGTGGACACCATGTGCACACCATCTGGACACCATTTGGACACCACGTGGACACCATCGGAACACTATCGGGACACCATCGGGGCACCATCGGGACAACATCGGGACACCATCGGGGCACCATCGGGGCACCATCGGGACACCATCGGGCCACCATCGGGCCACCATCGGGCCACCATCGGGGCACCATGTGGTCCCCATCGGGAAACCGTCGGAAACCATCGGAAACCATCGGAACGCCATCGGGACACCATCGAGATACCATGTGGACACCAAGTGGACACCATCTGGACTACACTGGGACACCATGTGGACAACACTGGGACCCCATGTGGACACCAAACGGGACACCTCTCGGGACACCATTCGGGACACCATGTGGATACCATGAGGACACCATATGGACACCAAGAGGATACCATCGGGAAACCATCGGGACACCATCGAGACACCATGTGGACACCATGTGGACACCATCGCCATACATACCAATCGGGACACCACCAGGACACTACCGGGACACAACGGTGCACGATCGGGACACTCTGTGGACACCAGCGGGACACCACCAAAACATCATCGGGACACCATCGGAAAACCGCGGGTCACCACGGGACACCATGTGGACACCACGGCGGGGACCCCCCCAGCACCCGCCCGCCAAGCGGGCGGGGGGCGGACTTCTGTCCCAGCGGCGCCCCAGCGATCACGGGTTCATTCCTTCCGCCCGCCCACGCAACGTCGCCTCGCCCGCACGCGCGACAGGAGCACGAATCAGAAACCGATTTCCTGGTGGGGGGGCCCTCCGTTCCACTTCGATCTCACCCCCCAACCTCCGATGTACGTATGTGTGTACATGTGTACACATTTATATACTCGAACAAGCACAAAGACGCGTTGTGGGCAGAATTGCTGCAAATTCCATGGGCAAGTAGAAACTGGAAGGCAGGTGTCCAGAGCGCCACCCACAACTGAGGGCCATCTGGAGGTTTCAGTAACACACGTAGGCCTGTAAGCTGAAGTGTTCCAGGATTATGGTGGGACCTGTACCCGCCAATATCTAGTAACCAGAGATTCCTACACGAGCACCCTTCGGGTGATAAGGAAGTTTTTTTGGGGGATAACCAATTGCTGGCAAATGCGGTGGGTGTGATGATGACCATGCTGGTGACGCGCCCTCGAGTTAGCGACGACGCGTGATGACGATGTTGCTTTGCGATGTAATGTCAGTATCGTTCTCACTATCGATCTCGCATCCGATCTCACTATCGATCTCACGATCGATTTCTCTATCGATCTCACTATCGATCTCACAGCCAATCTCACAATCAACCTCACTGTCGATTTCACTTTTGATCTCACCATCCATTCCATTCCAGCGATCTCATTATCGAACTCATTATCGATTTCACTATCGATACCAAGGCGGGACACCCCCGGCCACCGCCCGCCCACCGCCGACGGAACACCGAACGGGACAACACAGGACACCACGGCGGGACACCCGGGGCCACCGCGCGCCCACAGGGGGCGGAGGAGCGGTCCACTGCATCCGAATCGCCTTGGCGACGGCGGGGTCATTCCCCTCGCGCGCCCACGCAACTTCGCCTCGCCCGCAAACGCCACACGAACACGAAACCGAAACGGAATTCCTTGTGGGGGGCTCTTCGTTCCACTGCGATCTCACAGCGCAACCTCCGATCCCGAGGGGTGCTGAATAGAATCAACATGCTTTTTGAGGTGAAGACAACAGCTGGGCAGGTGAATATCTTGCTGCTGTGAGTGAGGGCGAGATCAGTAAAGGGGGAGCACGTCAAGGGAGAAACTCTAGCATCAGAGGGCAGGGCAGGGTTGGAGAAACGGAGGCTTGTGGTACGGTTTGGTTGCGCAACACACGTTGGTGAAGCGGGTGGGCAACTCGTCGTGCTGGGCGACGGCCCACAACACTGCGTTGCCCCTCTGTGGAAATATGCCGCGAGGCACCCGTGCTGTAGAGCTGGTTCCAGGCTGTGAGCCTGAACACTGTTACGCACTGGAATGCAAGCTGGGCTTGAATTGCACGGACGGTGTTGCGCAAGCAGAATTCTGTCGGTCAGCTGTAGGTCGGGCAGAGTGCAGTAGCGGTGCAGAGCGGTCGGGGCACCAGTGCCCCGGCTGACCTTTGCGGAAGACTCTCTCAGGGGGACGTAAGACCTGGGTACAGGGGACTCGGAAATCCCCGACGAGGTCGTCAAAAAAAATGACGAGGCCGAGCCTGCATTTTGACGAGGCCTCCCGCTGCAGACATCCCACGAAACTCCTCCTCGTCAAAATCCGAAGCGCGGTCGTCAAAAAACGATGGCGAACCCGAGTCCTGGCAAACCCGGGTCTTACGCTCCTTCGAATAAAGTAAGCAACGAGGGCGTAAAAAACGTGCGCTGCGCTGTGCCCGGTGCTGTGCGGGCCAGGCCTCGCCACTCGGAGGCGTGCCCGTGCGGAGAACGGCCCCGGGCACTGCAAGCTGGCCCGTGCGCGTGGCCGCTGCTCCGCTGTGCCCTTGGCGCGCGTGCCAGCTGCCCCGGGGCGACGTTGGTCGGCGATGGACAGACCCCCCTTTCGCAAAACGTGGTTTAGTGAAAACGACCTGAGGCCCAAACCTGGCGGGCGCAAGCCTGGAAAATAGCGGCCACGGCGCCGTCTCGAGAACCGAAAACGGACTGTTCACTAATCGACGTGTTACTGTTGGGGGTTCTGTCCACCCCCGAGTTGGGTGGGGGTACCGTCTCGGGGGGGGGACATCGGCCTGGAATCGGCGATACATCGCCGACAGATCGGCGGTAGGTTCCTGGCATCGGGGGCGGCCCAGAAGGGGGGCGTCCAAGAGGGGGGGGGGTGCAACTCGTGGCTGGCGGCATGTGCGCGGCCCAGGGAGGGGGGGCCCGGGACGTAATGAAATAAGAAGAGGCGCCATGACATCGGGGGAAATATCATGGCCCACGCCATGAGATCCACCCCCCCAGTCATCACCCCCCTCTTTGCCGCCCCCGATGGTTGCAAAGCTGCTCGCTCCTGGGATGGGATGGGCTGCCGGGCCGCTGCCGTCGAGGCGTTGGCGATCCGGGGTGGATGTGAACCTCCGTTCGCGTTGCCCCAGACCCTCCCCCCTCTCGTCCGACGGTGCCTCCCGTGCCTACTCTTCTTCATTTGCTGCTTTGTTACCCGGCATATCCCAGGGCTTCGGCCCCCTAGTAAGCGGGGCCTTCTCAGAGCGCTCCGGAACGCTCAGAGAGCGCTCCGGAACGCTCTGGAACGGATTCATCCTCGTCCTAGCCCCGTCCGACCTCTTCCCGTGGGCCATCTTTCCATGCGAGGTCAGGCTTGATTGAAGTGAAGAGGACGCGCGAGAAGCGGGCAAGACTCTTCCGACGGCCACGCTGCCCTAGGACTGCAGGGGCCGTGGGGTTCGGGGCACAGGACACAAGGACACCCTTGATCTGGAGGAGGAGGAGGGTGAGGAGGGGGAGGGGAGAACGGGGGAGGGGGAGGGGGAGGGGGGGGAGGATGAGGAGGAGGATAAGGAGGAGGAGGAGGAGGAAGAGGAAGAGGAAGAGGAGGAGGAGGAGGAGGAGGAGGAGGAGGAGGAGGAGGAGGAGGAGGAGGAGAGGAGGGAGGAGGAGAGGAAGAGGAGGAGGAGGAGGAGGAGGAGGAGGAGGAGGGGTCGACCTGCTGCGCAGTCGGACCGCAGTTCTTCGGCAGCCCCCAAGGCCGAGGAGCGGCCACTCCCGATGCCGAGGCGCTCGGGACGCCCTTCCTCGCCGCGCTCCGTGCCGCCCGCCGCGCTCGGCCTCCTCTGCCACTCGTCGTCCGCGTCGTCGCCACCGCCGCCGCAATTGTCGTCCGTCCGTCCGTCCGTCCGTCCGTCCGTCCGTCCGTCCGTCGTCGTCCTCGTCGTCATCGTCGTCGTCATCGTCGTCGTCGTCGTTGTCGTGGTCGCTGTCGTCGTCCGTCGTCGGTCGCCGTCGTCCGTCCTCCTCCTCCTCGTCGTCGTCGTCGTCGTCGACGTCGTCGTCGTCGTCGTCGTCGTCGTCGTCGTCTCCTCGTCAACGTGGCCGTCGTGGTCGTCGTGGTCGTCGTGGTCGTGGTCGTGGTCGTCGCTATGAGACGGTCTCCCAAAGGTCTTCAGAGTGTTCTGCTCACGACGCGAGCGTCTGGGCTTGACGCTCCTGGGGCTGGCCCCGAGCGAGGGAGCGTAGGCGAGCAAATTAGCCTGGCGAAGAACCCAACCACATGCAGTTATCAGTACCGCAATTGTGAGTGCCGTCTGATGTGGAACTCCCTGTGGGGTAACGCCCGCATGCGGGCTGTGCCACTGGGGCCTTAGGTGCAACTCCCTGTGGCGCCACGAAACGCGTGAGGGGTGTGCCGAAACGGGGGGTCGCCTTGCGGGCTGCGCCACTGGGACCCTGGGTGGAGCTCCCTATGGGGCCACGAAGCGTGTGAGCGGTGTGCCGAAACGGGGGTGTCGCCCACATGCGGGCTGCGCCACTGGGGCCTTGGGTGAAACTCCCTGTGGGGCCACGAAACGTGTGAGGGCGTGTCGGAACGGAGGTGTCGCCCACGTGCGGGCTGCGACGGTGGGACCTTAGGTGGAGCTCCCTATGGGGCCACGGAACGTCGTGTGAGCGGTGTGCCGAACCGGAAGTGTCGCCCACATGCGGGCTGCGCCAGTGGGGCCTTAGCTGGAGCTCCCTGTGAGGCCACGAAACGTGTGAGGTCCTGCCGAGACGGTGTGACGCCTACACGCGGGCTGCGCTGGTGGGACCTCAGGTGGAGCTCCCTGTGGGGCCACGCAACGTGTGAGGGGGGTGCCGCAACGTGTGGAGCCCCCTGTGGGGCCACGCAACGCGTGAGAGGTGCTCCGAAACGGGGGAGACCCCCACATGCCGGCTGCGCCAATGGGACCTTATGCAGAGCCCCCTGTGGGGCCACGCAGCGTGTGGAGTGTGGAGAGGTGTGCCGAAACGGGGGTGACGCCCACATGCGGGCTGCGCTAGTGGGACCCTGGGTGGAGCTCCCCATGGGGCCACGAAGCGTGTGAGAGGTATGCCGAAAAGGGAGTGATGACAATGATCGTGATGACGGCCATGATGATAATGATGATACCGATGACGATGATGATGCTGATGATGATGCTGATGATGATGATGATGATGATGATGATGATGATGATGATGATGATGATGATGATGATGATGATGACGATGTTGCTGATGCTGCTGATGCTGATGATGCTGTTGCTGCTGATGCTGATGCTGATGCTGCTGCTGCTGATGCTGCTGTTGCTGCTGCTGCTGATGATGACGATGCTGATGATGAGAGGAGGAGTGAGGGGGCAGCGGGAAGGGATGAGGGGCGAGGAGGAGGAGGAGAAATGATGCGGGGTGCTGTCTCTTCAAAACGAGGACCCGACACCACAGGATGGTCGGGAAAGCTGCATAAACATAAACTTGTGGAGGACCGCGCTGACTTCTTGGATCTGCGCTGGAGACCCCTCCCAGGCGCGCGGCGCACGCCAAGGGCGGCGCCGGAGGCGCCGCCAGAGGGCCCCAGCGCAGATCCCAGAAATCTGCGCGGACCGCCACAAATTTACGTTTATGCCGCTATTCTGTTCTTCGCCGTCGTCGCCGTCGTCGCGGTCGCTGTCGTCGTGCTCCGCTACGAGGCGGTCCCCGAAAGGTCTCCGGGAGTGCTCCGTTCTCGACGCGAGGGTGTCTGGGCTCGACGCTCCTGCGGCACCCCGAGCGAGGGAGCGCCTGCCGCCTCGATATCCGAGCAGGTGGGGCGCGTGCCTTCGGACAGGCGCGGCCTGCCTGCGTGGTGGGTGGGCTGGCGGCAGCTGCGACGCTTTCGAGCGTGATGCCGCTGGAAGCCGTGCGGCGATGTGTTTGTGGTTGCTTTCTGTCGAGAAGGCCCGCGATGATGAACACTGCCGCCTTCCCAACGGCTGGGGAGGGGACTCCACCGCGCTCGCAGAGGCTGGAACGAGAAGGGAAGGGGACAGCAGGAGGAAGCGAGAGAAGAGGAACCAATTGGACGAGAATGGTGTGATGATGCGGTTGGCTGAGGGTGCGTTCCAGGACCTCCGGAGTATCTGGCAGCCCTCGTTTCTGCAGCACGTGGAGAACAACAGGAGACGTTGGGACTCCTAGAAATCCTGGAGCGAGGAGGAGCCATACGAAAGATTGGGGCAGCACATTCTTCGTCCGTCTTCGATGGCCCTAAGGTGCCCCAGAGCTTCTGTGAGTCACTGGGGCTATCGGGGGATCTGACATTCCAATGGGGCACCTGCTGGTGGGCCCGTTTCGTACTTGTCCCACATGCTGCAGCAACACCTGCGAGAGAATTAGCGGGGTGAGTAGGAAGAAGAGGGTCGGACAATGCTAGTGCGTCTGCGTATACCAATTCGGGTGCAACCGGTCCTGATGTCAATGAGGCTCGAGCCGTGATATGTGTATCGCTACCGCCTGTGACGTGGTGCTTGGTCGTACTGGCATCATACAGTTACTGTTGCCGTGGCTGTCGTTTCCATACCTGTCCACTGTAGCACAATGGCCATGGTAGTCGACTTGTGGATGATGGGCGATGAAGAAGGCTTATCATTGTCGTCGTCCTCGCCCTCCGCCTCACCCTCCTCTGTTGACTCGGGCGTCCCGGCGACCACTCCCCAACTGAGCAGCCCCGACATCGCGTCGATCCTGGCGGCTGCGCCGTAACGAGGGCGACGACGACGGCGACCACGACGACGGCCACGGCGACGAGGAAGACGACGACGACGACGAGAAAGACGACGGCGACGACGACGACGACGAGAATGGGAGCGTCTACCTGCGAGAATGGCGACGATGATGACCACAGCATCGACGGCTCCGCCACCACCGCTTTCGCCGCCATTGTCGTCGTCGCCGTCGCCGTCGCCACGCCGCTGCCGCCGTCGTGGCCGTCGTGGTCGTCGTGGTCGTCGTTGTTGCCGTCGTCTTCACTGTGGTCGCCGAGACGCCCAGTTGGTCTCCAGAGGCGCCTCTGGGGAGACCTCGGGGACGCCCGCGGGAGAGGCCCCCCGCCTCCGCGGGGCAGAAAGAAGAACCCAAAACTCAGGCGTCATGTTTTTGCGCAGCTCGGCCACACGTAAGCGTGGCCCTGGGCAAGGGCGACCTCTGGTGCGCGGCTTCGCGGGGGACGCGGGGGGGCCAATCCCAGGCGCGCAAGCCGCTGCTGCCGCTTCGCGCTCAGCGATCGGGGGACCCCATTGGGCCCGCACCAAAGGTCACTCTGGCGAAAGGTCAATCCTACGTCTGGTCGAGGGCGACGCCGACTCCAATGGCCACTCTCCGGGACCGACTTTTCCTCCTGGGCCAAATATTTCGACGGTCCCTGGGCCTGGCGAAGGCCCCCCCCCAGGGACCGACAACGGCAAAAAGTCGCCCGTCCCGTCGGGATACCCTCAGAGCGTTTCCCGAGAGGGTTCTTGTAGCTGTACATACATGAAAAACAGAAGAGCCCCACGTGGACAATTTCCCCCGGGGCCCTAGGCGACCCGAGGAGGAGGAGGAGGAGAAGGAGGAGGAGGAGGAGGAGGAGGA
>CAUYUJ010011126.1:0-12500 GCA_963575745.1 Prorocentrum cordatum
CTACTACTACTACTACTGCTACTACTACTACTACTACTACTACTACTACTACTACTACTAACTACCACTAACTACTACTACTACTACTACTACTACTACTACTACTACTACTACTACTACTACTACTACTACTACTACTACTACTACTACTACTACTACTACTACTACTACTACTACTACTACTACTACTACTACTACTACTACTACTACTACTAAAACAACTACTACTACTACTACTACTACTACTACTAATACTACTACTACTACTACTACTACTACTACTACTACTACTACTACTACTACTACTACTACTACCACTACAACTACCACGACCACGACCACGACCACTACTACATCTACAAACTACTACAGCTACTATGGATACTCCTTCTACTACTACCACTACTACTACTACTACTACTACTACTACTACTACTACTACTACTACTACTACTACTACTACTACTACTACTACTACTACTACTACTACTACTACTACTACTACCGAATACTTCAGAAACTACTACTACTATACTACTACTACGACAACTATACAAGTACTACTACCACTACTACTACTACGACGACGACGACGACGACGACGACGACGACGACGACGACGACGACTACGACGACGACGACGACGACGACCACGACACGACGACGACTACTACAACTACTACTAGTACTACTACTACTACTACTACTACTACTACTACTACTACTACTACTACTACTACTACTACTACTACTACTACTACTACTACTACTACTACCGATGGCGGACCCGATCGTTCAAGATTAGATTCTGTCGGGTCCAGTGGCGTCACCGTGTCCCTCGGTGCCTCCGCGTCGCAGAATTCTACCTTGAACGCCTTCGCCGGCGTCGCCGGCGCGCCATCGCCGCTTGAACCTACCGTACGCAGATGGATGGCGGCTCCTTTTTCAAAAGGGGGGGATCCTGCCTGAGACGTCGGTTGCGTGTGATTCTGTTGCCCGAAATTTGAAGCCGTGAAACGGTTAGACGGACTGAGGGCGGTTCATTCTCCAGGAGGGGGTGTCGCTGGGTAGTTTCTTCAGCTGTACGACCCCGCCGTGCCGCACTCCTTGTAGCCCGAACAATGAAGATAGTCTCTTTCAAAGCCGAGCCCAAGCCCTGAACTGCGACTGCGGGCCCAAGAAGCGCTCGGCTTCCGGAGTGGGGTCCTTCGAGGAGCGAAGACGAATGCCTACGCGGAGTGCAGCCAGCGGACCCAGGACAGAGGAACATCCTTCAAGAACGTGAGACCCTCCGCCGGCCAGAACACCCGAAACCATGGGATCGCCGAGGGCACCACTCCCCCGAGATGCACATAGAAGATACGACAAGCACGATGAACACTGGGGTGCCCTCCCGAGCCGACCTCCACCTTACACTTCGGTCCGACCGTCGCAAGGAGCCGGACTTCGGCGGGACGGAAGTGTGCACTGCAGCATGGCTGGCACATGTTGCGTTTCCTCTCTCTCTCTCTCTGGCCCTACCTCCCATGTTCCCCCTCTTCTTCGTATCTCCTCACTCCTCCCTTCTTCTTCTCCCTCCTCCCTCCTCCCTCTTTCTTCTCCCTCCTCCCTCCTCCTCCCTCTTCTCCCCTCCTCCCCCCTTCCCGCCGCCCCCCCTCTTTTCCCTCCGCCCTCCTCCCTCCTCCGTCCCCTTCCATCCAGGAGAGGGGTGTCTTGGAAGGCCTGGCCCGTAGGCTCCCTTGCAAGGCTGACCGCCATAACGTGAAGTCGGGCATGTCCCTCCCGGATGGGGGGGGCAGCGTCTTAAAAAGAAGGCCGGCAGGCCCATGGCAGGGCCGCCCGCCGTACCACTACACGCGATTGTGCGAGGCGCCAGACCGTGCCCCCGACGGCAGCCGGGAGGGCCCGGCATGCCGCCCGCGGACGGAGCAGGCGAGTCGCCCGGCGTTTCTGCGGCCCTGCTGCGCGCGGGTAAGCTCAGCACCCGCGCGCAAGACCCGCCGCGTCGCCGTCGTCGTCGGCGTCGCCGTCGCCGTCGCCGTCGCCGTCGTCAACGTCGTCTGTCATTGGCCCCGCCTTCTGCGGCCGCACGCGCTACTTCCAGCCCAAATCTCTGACCTGGACCCACACAAAAAGAGACGGAAGCACCTGACCTGGGAACCCTGGGAACGGGGCCCACAAATTGAGAGCTCGGGACCCACGGGTCAAAATAGAGATGCGGTCGGGAAGCTGTGCTCAGAATGTCGCGACGGCGGCCCCGGCGACACGCCATGCCCTGCAGGCGGAAAGCGTATCGCCCCGCTCCGCGACACGAAACGAGTGAGCATCAAATGCAAGGCAAATTTGGTGTCTGGATTCTGGTTCTCGGCTTGCAGCAAAGGAGTGAGGGAGGGAGGCAGGGAGGGAGGGGGGTGGAAGAAGAGGAGAGGGGGGGGGGAAGAAGGCAGGGAACATACGAACCGAGGCCCGATCCTCGAGAAATGCGCATTCACTGCAACTGAAAAACGTTTGGGAGGCTGGAAAAAAGGCTCGGAACGCTGACGCTTTGGGACCGGGATGCGGCCAGCGTGTCGCTCCGAAGCGGTGCCAAGCCACAGTTCCTGACCTTCTTCGTCGGAGGTCCAGCAGTGGCTCCAGATCCGTCGGATAATCATGAGCATCGTCTGCAACCGATCACTATCCCCACCGGTGTGGCCTGGGCCCCACTGGCCGATTTGCCCCGCTTGTGTCGCGCAGACGCGCGTGTTCGGAGGATCTGGTGCAAACGCACGAAGCTCCACCAGCCAACCTTACCCCACCTTGCACCGAAAGCTGCAATTTGGAAGACTGCAACACCATAAATCCACCACGCCGACTCGATCTAAAACGCACCATCTAAAAGCGGTGGGGCTCGGAACCCGCTCCAGCCACGGGGCAAAGGCTACTCCCAGATGTTGTGGGAAACGATTGCACGAGGCGGGGCGTCACGACGCCGACAACTGATGTGACACTAGCACGATCGCGATGAGGCCCATCCAGGAGGTGCACCCAGCCCAATCTGGAAAGCATGAATTCTGAAACATGGTATCACTGCTAGATGCCTCCTGAATGGGGTCCGAGTAGATGGGGTCAGAGAAAAACGCAGCATCGCCGATGCATTGGAAACGAAAGCGCTTACGCGCGGCCTCACGCGGGCAGCTTACGCGCAAATGTCGGCGCAGCCGAGCCCTTTATCTCGCGTCGCTCAGACCAGACAGCCGAAGACGGGCCGAGGCTCCGGTAGCCCGCGAACTCAAACTGCGGGGCTGCCCCGCCTGGCAGCGGGCGCTGCGCCTTTGTGCCCAGCGCCCCCAAGCCGCACCGCGGAGCCCACGACGGTGGCTATAGCGAGCTGGGGGAGAAATCATGCCACAGGCAGAAACTTTCGGGGGTCCGCGCTGATTTCTTGGATCGGTGCTGGACCCTCAAGTCGCGCGCGGAGCGCAAAAGGACGGCGCCGGAGGCACCACCAGGGGGCTCCAGCGCCGATCCGAGAAATCCGCACGGACCTCCGACAATGTATGTTTATGCCGATATTCCCCCCCGAATGGGAGAGCCCGCAGGCTGACATGCTTAAAACTCATGTCAAAGTCAACCCTCCACGGAGACAGGCACTCCCGCCCACCGCTTTAGGAGGCACGGAAGGTCAAGAATTAAAACGTCTCTGAAAGCTTGCGGGCTTGAAGGGGGGGTCGGGCGCCGCGGCCAGATCCAGAGCGCTTCAACACGCTCTGGAAGCGTCGCGGAACGCTTTGACGCGATTGATCCTCCCGCCCCAAGCACCCGACGTCGTGATTTCTTCATGACCTGGACACCCATGAATCTGGACCCTTCCTGGGGACCCGTTCTTGCATCCGGAATCTTTTTTTGAGGGTCCCGACGCCATTCAAGGGCCCCCTGCAGCCCAAAACAACAAAACAAAAATCGGTCGCAACCGATTTGAAGCAAACTGTTCGCGATTGCCCGAAATGTGAAACGAAATCGGTCGCAACCGACCTCGTCTGTCGCGACCTGAAAACTCTGGTACCCAATGATCTGGGGAGGCAGGGGGGGGATGTGCCTGGGTGCCTGAAGGTATATGGAATATTTTTGGGACCTCGTGTGCCCCCTCGCGCCATCCATCCGTGTCGCACACACGTGACATCCATGTCGAACGCGTCGAAAACATGTAGACTCCGCGTCGGATCCACGTCGAAGTCACGTCGAACCCGCGTCGGTGCAAGAGAAAAGACTGTCATCTACAAGACAGGAATGGCCCCCCGAAGGTGCAGAGTAACTCAATGAAAGGGGCAAAGTGGCCTCCTTTCACCAAGTAAGAACCCCTTGGGCAAGCCTCATGGGGGAAGGTCCCGAACCCAGAACCTCGAACTTCGCCCCCCCTTCCTGCTGGCTGGAGCCAGTGCTGGGCCACCTGAGACCCCCCGATGGCTCCAGCGCCCGAGGCTCCCCACAAAAAGACATGGCCGATAGACCGGCGACAGGACCCCGGTAGCGCGGATCCGCACGGACCTGGGCAGGGTGGGCCTCTCGGGCCCCTTATCGGCAATGAACGGGCGGTCGGAGGTCGAGGCGTCCTCCCCTGAGCCAGTACAGTCAAAACGTATACTAAGGACGGGTGGTGAGGACGCAAGACCCTTGGAGGCCGAAGTTGGGTTTTTTAGGGCGGCGGGCGACCAGTGATAATGGCAAGGACGAGCCTCAGAGGCAAGGACACAAGGGTACCCTAGATGCAGGCGCGCGTCCTTACTAGGCGCGCTGACTGTAGTCGAAACCGATAGTAAAGATGCGCGTGATGCAAGCCCCTTGGGCGCCCATGCCGAAAATGTTCGATGGGGGGCTGGCCAACGAAAGGGGCTTCGGATGGGCCGAGGAGGCAAGGATGCAAGGGTACACTTCCATCCCCACCATCAATTCCACATGCATCCTCCCCAAACATTGCCCCCGAGAAAAACGGATGGAGGAAGGGAGGGCCGACCCAGCGCACTCCGCGCGGCAAGCCCGCCTGCCGCGCGCCGCGTCCGCGAGCCGCCCCATGGCATCGCGCGCCGCTCGGTCGGCTCCACCTGCACCGAGTCGAGCGAATGGGTGGTAAGGGTGCTCCTCCTCCTCCTCCGCCTCCTCCTCCTCCTTGTATCCCTCCTCCTCCTCCTCCTCCTCCTCCTCCTCCTCCTCCTCATCATCATCATCATCATCATCATCATCATCATCATCATCATCATCATCATCATCATCATCATCATCATCATCATCATCATCATCATCATCATCATCATCATCATATTATTATTCTTCTTCTTTTGTTTCCTTCTCCTCCTCCGTCTCCTCATCCTCCTCCACCTCCTCCTTCTTTTCCTCCTCCTCCTCCTCCTCATTCACATTCTCCTCCTCCTCCTCCTCCTCCTCCTCCTCCTCCGCCTCCTCCTCCTGCTCCTCTTGAAGAGGGGGGTCCTCACCACGAGCGGCGAACACGTTCGTATCCGCGCCCTGGTGGTCTGGAGTCTGGGTCGCGATCCCGCGGATACGAGGTCGCACGGACACGAGGCGTGTTCGAGCAGAACGCCCCGCATCCGCGGGTTCGCGGCCCAGGGGCCCGGCCCGCGAGGCCCGCGGGCTTCGCCCACGCATTCGCCTCGGGTGGTGACCACACCGCGTTGTTTGAGGTTGTTGGACGTTTTCGTCTGTTCTCGGCGGCTGTTCGTCCTCGGGATGCTTACCAGCAGCTGCGCCTCGCCGAGAGCTGTCCTGGGGGTGCCCGGATCGCCCCTTCGGGGACCACAAGCCGAACTACGAGGACCAGAAGACCGGCTACGAGGACCACCAGAAGAGCTTCAAGTCCCACGTGCCGAGCTACGAGGCCCGCCAGCAGAGCAACGAGACCAACAAACTGAGCTACGAGGACCGCGAGCTGAGCTACGAATGAAAAGCAGGGCTACGAGGGCCACCTGGAAAACTACTTGGGCCACTGCCTGAGCTACGAGGGCAACCATACCAGAGCGACTACTGCCACCAGCAGAGCGACCAGGGCCACCAGTGGAGTTTCGGAGACCACACGCACAGCTACGAGCGCCGCTAGAAGAGCCTCAAGTCCCACCTGCCGAGCCACGAGAGCCACCAGCAGCACCACGAGAGCTGCAAGCTGCGCTGCAAGGACCGCAAGGACCGCCAGCCGAGCTACGAGGACCACAGGCACAGCTACGGGAGCCACCAGAAGAATCACAGGTCCCACCTGGCGTTCTACGAGAGCCACCTGCCGAGCCACGAGAGCCACAAGCTGAGCAACGAGGACCGCAAGCTGACCCACGAAAGCCACAAGCATGATTACAATAACTACAAGCTGAACGACGAGGACCGCCTGCTGCGCTACGAGTGCCACCAGCTGAGCCACGAGGACCACAGGCTGAGCCACCAGAGGCGCCAGCTGTGCTACGAGGATCACCAGCTCAGCTGCGAGAGCTACGAGGGCGACAGACAGAGCGGCAAGTGCCAGAGGCAGAACTCCGAGACCCAGCAGCCGAACTACGGGGAGGCCCCTGCCTGAGCTGCACGGCCCACAAGCAGAACTGCGAACGCATCCCGCAGAGCTGCCGGGGCGACGAGCCGAACCGAAGGACCACATGCGGAACAAGAGCAGCCACCAGCCGAGCCAAGAGGGCCACGTGCGGAGCCACTGGGACCACGCGCTGTTCTGCCAGGGCCACCAGCAGGTCTCCGTGCACTGCGGGCAGGGCTTCGAGGCACGCCGGCTGAGCTGGGAGAGCTGCGAGGACCACCTGCTGAGCTGCCAGGGCAGCTGCCAGAACTGCGCTGGCTATAGGAAGGACTGCAAGGGCCTCCTGCAGGACTACTACGGAGACGAGCCGAACTGCAAGGCCCAGATGCAGAACTCTGGGAGCCACCAGCTCAGCTAGAAGGGCCACCTCCTGAGCTACGAGAGCCACCAGCGGAGCTACCGGGGCCACACACTGACCGACGAGAAAGTACGGTTGGGGCCAACAGCTGAGCAAGGAGGGCCACGAGCTGGGCTCCAAGGGCAGCGGGCAGAGCTACGGGGACCTCCACGGGGACCTCCTGCCGAGAGCTCGAGTACGGTTGCATGTGGAACACGGGGACACATCTCCAGCAGCTACCGGAGCAGCAGTGGCAAAACGTGAAAAGCGAAAGAAGCACGGGCCCAAACCCAGAACATCAACGAGGTGATCTGGGATATGGCTGTAGTAGTTCAGATCGACGTCCTGCAGACTCCGGTCCGATGGGGGGATAGCCGAGAATCCACGGCAGGCAGAGCTAGGACTCGGCAGAAGCCGCAGAGGCGAAGCCATTCGACCAGCATGCTGTCGGCATACCGTCAAGGGACGGCACTGCGTTGGGGACAAGGGCACTACAAGCATTACGCTACTCTACTGCTAGGTCGGGCCTGTCCCCCTACAGGGGGATTTTGGGCGAAAAGTTGGAAATACGATATATACATACATATATATATATATAATACCACAAATAATCGTCCCCTGGCAATTTCTCTTTACTATTTTTGAATATTCTCCCTGTCGAGGAACAGGGCCGACTTCACGCTACTGACAAGATGCCACGTCTGCATCGAGCACCATACGAGCGGCCCGGCCGCTCGTCCCCCTCCCCCTCCTCCTCTCAGACCTCAGCATCGAAGATGGTAGCCAGGAGGCCTCCCCCTTCCCCCTTCCCCTCTCCAAATCGGGTCTGCCCCTAGGTCGAGCATGTCCCCCTACAGGCGGATTTTGGACGAAACGTCAAACATACCCAACATTATATATATGTGTGTTTATATAAACCTATAGATTTAAACACCAAAAATAATCGAAAAATAGTCCCCGTACTACGTTTTGATTATTTTTGGGCATTCCTCCTGCAGAGGGACGTACCCGACTCAAGACTGCGCCCGCTGGCCGCTGGTGCGAGCGTGCGCGGCCCCGGCACGCAGGCATCTGGCGCCTCGAGGGTAGTTGTAGGTCGGGCGTGTCCCTCACCAGGAAGAAGATTCCAAAATGGTCCAAAAATAATATGGGGGCGATGTTTTATTATTTTTGACCATCTGGGGGCACTCGTGGACTACTGAGAATCTTCCTTACCAAATCCGCCGGTTGGGGGGCAGGTTCGTATCGTGACGACCCCGGCGTTGGTTTCTGATACCGCGGGGACCGTTCAACCTTGAAAGATTGGCGGTTTTTCGATCATCCGATCCTTCCACGTAGGGCCACTGGCGGCGTTCAACCTCGAACGCCCGCGTCGGGGTCGCCGCCGGTTGACACGACGCGAACCTACCGTACACTGTTGGCCTCTGTGGAAGGCAGTTTCGGTCCCCAGGGCCGTCAACAGACAACTCTGGATGAAAACACGGCCCTGGGGAACGGGTCGAGAGATCTGGAGTTCGCGGATCGAGCAACTCGAAGCGCTGGATGTCTGTGGGGAGGTCGCCGCAGAAGGTTCTTTAAGCATTCTTTTATTCTGGGTTTCGGCGTTTGGCCGAAGGGTGGGGGATCTGGGCCTGGGCTGGTGCTTAGTCGATCCATTTGAGACAGTCGCGCAAGCAAGCAGAATTGGGGGTTGTCCTGACTAGTCGCCAAAAGCAGCCAAGATCTGGTCTACTGTGTGGAGGGCGAGGGGACCAGCACCGATCCGCGAAACAAAAAATAAAAACAACTACCTTATGGGTGATCAGATCTTGATTAGAGACCCCGATAGCGCCCAAATGGAAGCACCAGATGGTCGATGCAGCAGGGCCAATCTGGAAATAGACTCCCAGAAGTTGGAGGCGAAGGCAGAGGAGAGGAGGAGGAAGGAGGAGGAGGAGGAGACCAGGAGGAGGGGGAAAGAGGAGGAGGAGGAGGAGGAGGAGGAGGAAGAGAAGACGAAGAGGAGGAGGAAGAAGAGGAGGAGGAGGAGACGACGACGAGGAGGAGGAGGAGGAGGAGGAGGAGGAGACGACGAGGAGGAGGAGGAGGAGGAGGAGGAGGAGACGACGAGGAGGAGGAGGAGGAGGAGGAAGGAGGAGCAGGAGTGGCTTCGCAGCCCGTGGCCGCCGCAGGCTGGCCCCGCTGTGAGGGGCCTGCTGCTGCCCGGCGTGCTCGTCTTGAGCCCCCCCGCTTCCCCTCCTGCTGCGGGATCCCCCCCCCCTAAAGCATTTGCCCCCCCAAAAAAACAGAGAATACCCTCCTCATCCTCCCTCATCTGCCTCCTCCACCCTTCCTCTTCCCACCCCCCACTCCTCCTCTTACTCCGCCTCCTAACCCGCCCCCCCGCTCGCTGTCATCTTCGTCGGCTTCAGAGTCGGCGGCGCCGGCCGTAAGGCCTTCGCAATAAACGCGACGGAGTGTGATTGGCCATCTTCGGGTTCTGGGGCGCCCATGCAGGGCCAGAGACCCTCAAAGAACGACTCAGAAGGAGCCATCGACCCCCAAAAAAACAAACGCAGGTCGAGAAGCCAGCCCCGTTCAAAGAGATCAGACCTCGGGCTGATCATGTTCAGAACAAATCACAACATCCGACGTCGTGATCTGCTCAAGACGAAGCTCCCCAGAGGTCTGGGGGCTTTCTTAGAGATCGTCCTGAATCGATATTGGACTGCCCCGGGGACCGGCATGACCCCCGGAGGCCGAATATTTCCGAAAGCCTCCTTTCGTGGTTTTCCACCGCGCGAGGATGTCATGTTGCGGGGGAGGAGGGGGGGTCTCAAATGGGAGGGCGCAGGGGAGGAGGGAGGATGGAAGGAGGACACACACACACACACACATGAACACACACACACACACTGAAGAGGAAGCCTTTCAAGATGAAGCCAGACGGGCTCCCTTGTAAACTCCCAGCCAGGAGGAACAAGACTGTGTCAGCATCAGGCGTTCCGCGGCGGTGCTGACACGACTGGACAGCACCCAAAGACGCACGCGGTCCGTGGCTGTTCAAAAATTTAAAACTGCGTTCTGCTGGGACCCTCCAGGAGCTCACCCGGCCGCGCGCCCTGGGGGGAAGGCAGAGGGGCCACGCCTCCGCAGCAGGCCTTCCGACAAACCCCGGGGCCCGAGGGGCCTCCGAGAAGCCCCAGCACGCCTTCTGAGAGGGCCCTGACCCCTCTCGCTCCCCCCCTCGGCGCGCCGCCGACCCACAGAGTGCCGCGCACGCCGCGGCAAGACCCACCGAGCGAGCGCCGGCAAGGTGCGAGCGCAGGGCTTCGAGCCGCCACGCTCGTCAGGCGTCCATGGCTTAAAAGGGGCCAGCGGGAGGTCATGCCTGTAGACACGGAGGAGAGCGGATGAGTAAGGAGGAGGAGGACACTGAGAGGGCGAATTACGAGAGCGAGGAGGAATGAGGAAAACGAGAACGAGCGTTTACTGAGGGTCGTGGATGTGAGCAATGAGAAAGAATGGTGCGTTCCAGTCGGGGGGAATTCTGGAGACCGCTCTAAACGTCAAGAACGCGTGAATACTGGCCAGACTGCTCCCTGTTGCACCCACTGAATTTGCCATGAATTTGCGCGTAACAGCGCAAGAAGCCGAACTGCAGCCGTACATTTATGACACGTGCCCTTCATGACCAGGGCTCATCGTCATGCAGCTCCACTGCCATCTGCAAAGGCTGTTTGCAATCCGCCACCGTGCCGTAGGCATTGATTGGAGTCTCCCAAGGTCCCTCGAAGTTCCCTGCGAGGAATAGTGTTGTGTGGCCCGGGCCCCTGATATCCGGGCGCTCTCGGGACATGCCGCGCGGCTTGCCCGAGGCCTCGGGAGCGTGGCTGGGCTGCCACCTGTGGCTTCCTGAAAACTCGACAGACCGAGCCCTGTTCTTCCAGCACCTGCGCAAGGTATGTCAGGTCATGGAGGTCGAATCCGCTACGCAGCTAGGCGTCTGCTCAGGGATAAACCCGTGCTGGCCCACAAGGTGCGGAGGAGGAAGAGGAGAAGGCGGAGGAGGAAAAACGAAGACGACGACGACGAAGACAAACGGCGACGACGACGACGAAGACGACGATGACGAGGACACGAGCACAGAGTGGGGAACGAACGACGAGGCGACACGGGAGAGGAAAAAAAAACGCTCCCATGGCACGATCCTCCTTCTCCTCCTGCGCCTCCTCCTCCTTCTCCTCCTCCTCCTCCTCCTCCTCCTTCTCCTCCTCCTCCTCCTCCTCCTCCTCCTCCTCCTCCTCCTCCTCGATCCTCCTCGATCCTCCACCTCGAACCCCTCCTCTCTTCCTCCTCCTCCACCTCCTCCTCCTCCTCCTCCTCCTCCCCCTCCTCCCCCTCCCCCCCTCCTCCTCCTCCCCTCCTCCTACTCCCCTCCAACCTCCTCCTCCTCCTCCTCCTCGATCCCTCCTCCGATCCTCCTCGATCCCCACCTCGATCCACCGCCTCCTCCTCCATCCTCCACTCTCCTCCTTCTCCTCCTCCTCCACCATCTCCCACCTCTCCTCCTCCTCCTCCTCCTCCACCTCCTCCACCACCTCCTCACCCCTCCTCCTCCTCCTCCTCCTCCCTCCTCCACCTCCTCCACCTCCTCCTCCCCCCTCGAACCTCCCCTTCGCTCCTGCCGTTCGCGCGGGACCCGGTCCCACCCCAGCGCGAGTCCGCGGCCTCTTGGGCGGCCCTGAAGGCGGCGGGGCCCGATCCGCAGGCTTAAGGCCCCAGAGATCACATGCAGCTGCGCCGTCTCGCGGTCAAAACGGATCCTCTCCTCCTCCTCCGCCTCCTCCTCCCCCTCCTCCTCCTCCTCCCTCCTCCATCCACCCCTCCTCCTCCACCTCATCCTCCTCCTCCTCCTCTCCACCTCCTCCTCCTATCCTCCTCCTCCTCCTCCTCCTCCTACCTCCTCCTCCATCCTCCGCCTCCTCCTCCTCCCCTCCTCCCCTCCTCTCTCCTCCCCTCCTCCTCCTCCTCACCCCTCCCCACCCCCTCCCCCCGCCCCCTCCCCCTCCTCCTCCTCCTCCTACCTCCTCCTCCTCCTCCTCTCCTCCACCTCCTCTCCTCCTTCCTCCTCCTCCTCTCTCGATCCTCCTCGATCCTCCTCGAACCACCACCTCGATCCTCCGCCCCTCCTCCTCCTCCCCTCCTCCTCCTCCTCCTCCTGCTCCTCCCACCTCCTCCTTCTCATCTCCTGCTCCTCCTCCTCCTCCCCCTGCCTCCGCCTCCCCTCCTCCTCCACCTCCTCCTCCTCCTCCTCCTCCTCCTCCTCCTCCTCGATCCTCCCCCTCGATCCTGCCTTTCCGCGCCCGACGCCGGTCCTCCCAGCGGCCGCCCGCGGGCCTCTTGGGCTGCCCTGCAGGCGGCGGGGCCCGCTTCGGAGGCTAAGGCCCCAGAGATGCACATGTAGCTGCGCGTCTCGCGGGCAAGACGGTTCCTCCTCCTCCTCCTCCGCCTCCTCCTCCTCCCCTCCCCTCCTCCTCCTCCTCCTCCTCCTCCTCCTCCTCCTCCTCCTCCTCCTCCTCCTCCTCCTCCTCCTCAAGATCACCCCAAGACGGC
>CAUYUJ010011126.1:17500-75948 GCA_963575745.1 Prorocentrum cordatum
CGTGCCTCCCAGGAGCCCACGAAAGCGGCGACACACGCGCAATTCGGAGCCACCCATGGAGCAGCGAGGTCCCGCCGGGGTGCGCGTACTCCCCGACTCCGCCGTGCATCCGAGGAGCCCACGAAAGTGTCAACAGTTGCCCAGTTCGCAGTGACCCAAAGAGATGCAAAATCCATTCTGGATCCGCGTACTCCGCTACTCCGCCGTGCCTCCCAGGAGCTCACGAGAGAGTCGCCAGTTGCGCAGTTTGCAGTTTCGCAGGGAGGAACGAAGTCACGTCTGGGTGCGCGACCTCCGCTACTCCGCCGTACCTCCCAGGAGCCGACGAAAGTGGCGACAGGTTGCGCAATTCGCAACCGCCCAGGGAGCTGCGAGGTCCCGTCTGGGTGCGCGTGGACCCCGGATCCGCCGAGCCTCCTGGGAACCCACGAACGTAAAGACAGTTGCGCAGTTCGCAGTCCCCCGCGGAGCTGCGAGGTCCCGCATGGGTGCGCGTACTCCCCTGTTCCGCCGCGCCTCCCTGGAACCCACGGAAGTGGCGCCAATTGCACAGCTCGCAACCACCCAAAGAGCTGCGAGGTCTCGGCTGGGTGCCGCTACTCCGCCGTGCCTCCCAGGAGCCCACGAAAGTGGCGACAGTTGCACCTGTCGAAGCCACCCAAGAAAGAGCGAGCTCCCGTCTGGGTGCGCGTACTTCGCTACTCCGCCGTGCCTCCCAGGAGCCCGCGAAGAAGTAGGAGGGAGGAACATGTAGGAGGCGGGAGGGAGGAAACAGGAGGAAGACGGTAGGAAGCAGGGGGCAGGAACTAGGGGGGAGGCGGGAGGAGTGCATACCACAGTGCTCTAGTCAAAACGAGAACTCAACACAGGAATGTTGCGAAAAACAAAGACGCATCACCTTAGCCCAATATGTTAAAAGCAGTGCGCGGATAATACCGGCGACTTTCCGGACGGAGTCGGGGAAGAGAGGAGAACAGGATTCTGAATGTGCACTTGTATAGGAGGGGGAGGAGGAGGAGGAGGAGGAGGAGGAGGAGGAGGAGGAAGAGACGCGGGAGGAGGGGGTGGAGGAGGAGACGAGGAAGGAGGGGGTGGAGGAGAAGGGGGGGGGGTTGTTGGGGATGGGCCTGAAGTCTGGCAGTCCCGTGATGTCTGCCGAAACCGTCGGCATCCGAGTCTGACTCGCCAAACTTATCCGACGAAGCTCGGATCGCGGCCACCCCATCGAGCTTTCACCCAGGGGAGGTCGGCCTCTTCGAGGCCGAACGAAGACAAAACCTGGTCACGCGAGGCGGGAACCCCGCGTGATCCCCCCAAAACATAAGGACCTGAAGCGCACACGTGGGCCCGACCATCCTCTTCCAGCGCCTGAGCCAAGATCCTACGCTCGGCGAGGCAGGAGGATGGGGGGAGGAAGGGGGAGGGGGGAGGGAGGAGGAGCGAGGAGGGGAAGGAAGGGGAGAAGGAGGAGGGGGAGGAGGACGAGCTGGGTGCGCTCGCGTCATATCTGACGTCCGACCCCTCCCTCCCACCCCTTACCATGGCGGAGATCGCCTCTCTATACGCACAATCGGATGTCGCAGCATGGCATTGCATTACATGGCATAGCATGCCGTCGACGATCAACGCGTAGCATGACATAGCATGGCGTGGCGACGCCCAAAGGTGTGGGGGGTGGGCGGTCTTCCGCGGCCTAAGAAATCAATGAATCGACACCGAATGTGTAATCACTTCCAGTGGTTTCTTCGGAATGCCATTTTCTAGATTTGGGGGCCGATTTGGAAGGACCGAAAATCATGCCGTGGCATGGCGCTGGAAATAATGACGCCAGCGCTGCAATGGGAGCACGATTCGGAACGAGCGGAAGCGCGGAAATGAGGCCAGCGCTGCAGCGGGAACACGATTCGGAACGAGCGGTAGCCCGATAATGAAGCCAGCGCTTCAGCGAGAGCAGCATCTTGAAAGCAAAACCCAAGCGAAAACCCAACTCCCGGGAATCCTGTGTAAGAAACCCGTACGTGGAGGGGGGGCGACATTCCCCGGACGCCACCACGGGAGAGGAGAGTAGTATTCATATTGTGCACTTGTGGAGGAGGAGGAGGAGGAGGACACGAAGAAGGAGAGGGTGGAGGAGGAGACGAGGGAGGAGAGCGTGGAGGAGAAGACGAGGGAGGAGGGGGTGGAGGAGAAGAGGGAGGGAGGAAAGGAACGAGGAGGGCGTTCCCCTTCCCAGACATCCGATGCCCCGATTCCATGATTTGTTCAGAAGGTCGACCCCCAAATGGAACGCAAATCAAAAAGGAATATCATCCTCCCTCCTCCTCCTCCTCCTCCTCCTCCTCCTCCTCCTCCTCCTCCTCCTCATCATCATCATCATCATCCTCCTCCTCCCCCTCCTCGTCCTCCTCCTCCCTCCTCCTCCTCGTTGTCCTCCTCGTCGTCCTCCTCGTCGTCCTCCTCCTCCTCCTCCTCCTCGAGCCTCGACCCTGGATCCCCCCCGAACTCGATCCTGTGTACTGCTCGACCCTGGATCCTTGATCCCTCGACCCTCCGCCCTCGACCCTCTATCCTTGACCCCTCGACACTCGAACCTCGAACCTCGACCCTCCACCCTCGATCCCTCGATCCCTCGACCCTCGACCCTCGATCTTGGGCGTCGCTTCATGGGGGGGGGGCGACAAATGGAGGGAGAACGAAGGTGCTCTTTTCGGGCCCTGAATGGTCCCTCGACCCTCGACCTTCGATCTCGGGAGTCGCTCAATGGGGGGGCGACAAACGGGGGAGAAGAAAGGTGCTGTCTTCGTACCCCAAGTGCACCCTTTGGGGCCCTCCAGGGCCCTTTTTCGGAGCCCTATAGAGTCCCTTTCCTGCAGCCCTCGCTCCCCCCCCCATCATTGGTCGCCCTCTCCATCACGCGTCCTCCAACCAGAGGCCTCGACATGCTCCTGGGGACGGGCTTCTTACCCCGAAAGGTTGTTTGACGGTCCTGAGGCCCCGTGAGGGCCGCAGAGTTGTGTCTGTGGCTGAGGTACCCTTCGGGGGTCTTAAGATTATGGTGTGTGAGTTGGCGGCAACATCTTAGGCACGTCACTTTGGGACATGGCCCACCAGCCTACCCTGTGCTGCACTGACAGGGCCGGTCGCGAGGGTGTGTGTCGATCCCTGTTGCCTGGCACACCCTTCGGCGACCCTTCGACGTGCGTGAGACGCTGACGTCGTCTTCGCGGTCGTCGTCGCCATGACTTGTTCATGCCCGACGCCATGAATACACGCGACTTTCTCATGGCCCGAGGGGATGTCGGCCCCGCCTTGCACCCCCGCGACTTGCTGGCGTACTTGCACGGCCACTGGCACGCCACTGGGTGACCCACGGACCCCACCTTCGGCGGCAACTCATGGGAGTCTCCCGTAACCACCATCTCGATTGCCACAACGAATCGACACTGATCGGCGCTACATCGACGCTCATCGACGCCAGTAGACGCCTTATCGACGCTGAATCGGCGCTCCCTCATCGATTACCGACGCCATCCGACACCAACGCACCCTGGAGACGGAGCACTACAGAGTGCATCGGAGGCGACGGGGTGAGATCGCAGCGTCGGCTATACGCAAGAGTGACCCTGGGTAAGAGTGACCTTTGGTGCGCGGCTTTTTGGGGGCCGCGATGGGACCAAACCTGGGCGCGCAAGCCATTGCTCCACCTTCGTTTTCCGCCATCTGGGGACCAATCTGTGCCCGCACCAAAGGTCACTCCAGCGAAAGGTCACCCTTACGTCTAGTCGACAGCGGAACGGAAGCCCCCCCGCCGGGACGAAATCGGTGTAGGCTTCGTGCTCGTGCCGCGCGTGCGGGCGAGGCGAAGCTGCGTGGGCGGGCGAGGCCGAACCTCCCACAGGTTCGTACAGTCCTCGGTTCGGAATAGGTGGTCCTCAGGAGGAGGAGGGGGAGGAGGAGGAGGAGGAGGAGGAGGAGGAGGAGGAGGAGGAGTAGGAGGAGGAGGAGGAGGAGGAGGAGGACCTCTGTACGATCACCCGAAGTGTGGTCGTATAGACACACAAAGGGCTCCCATGACTTGCCACCGATCCCACCGAGGGGTACCCCGCGGCGCCGCCCCCGACGGCGCCCGGCGGCCCCTCGCTGTGCAGCTCGGCGAGCGGCGCCGCCTCGGCGCCGCAGGGCGGCCCGGGCCGCTCGCCGAAGGACGCGCAGAGGGTCACGTAGGCCGGCTGGTCCTCTCCAGAGCATGCTGGGGCAAGTTCCCACAACCACTACCACGGGCAGGGCGAGGGAGAAGGGGGGATGGGGATGGGGAGGTCCTCCTCCTCCTCCTCCTCCGCCTCCTCCTCCTCCTCCGCCTCCTCTCCTCCTCCTCCTCCGCCTCCTCCTCCTCCTCCTCCTCCTCCTCCTCCTCCTCCTCCTCCTCCTCCTCCTCCTCCTCCTCCGCCTCCTCGCCCTCCTCGCCCTCCTCCTCCTCCTCCTCCTCCTCCTCCTCCTCCTCCTCCTCCTCCTCCTCCTCCTCCCTTTCCTACCCAACGATGGCAGTAGTGGTGGAAGATCGGCCTGTCAGAACAGGACCCTAGGCTTAGGTCGGGCATGTCCCCCTACAGGCGGATTTTGGGTGACAAATAAAAGGTGGCAGAACATATGCTAACAGAGTTCCCCACATAAGGATGTTACGGGGTTGGCGGTATCACGAGGGCATAAAAACAATGCCAAAAAATCAAGGCCTATGATGCCCATGTATTGTCATGGAAGGGCCGACGGAGGCGAAGAGGGGAAGCAGCATGGGGGGGTGGATGGATGTGTAGGACGCGGTCAAAGGAGGCCGCGCTCGGCAGCATTAACCTCAGCAGTGCAGAATGGGCAGTTCGGGCGAGCAAGAGCAGGAATGCCGATAAGGCGGGGAGGAAGGAGAAGAAGGAGAGGAAGGAAGGAGCAGTATCATAATCATCATCGTCATCATCCTCATCATCATCATCATCAGCATCATCAGCAGCAGCAGCATCAGCAGCAGCATCATCAGCAGCAGCATCATCATCGTCATCATCCTCATCATCATCACCGTCACCACCACCATCATCACCATCATCATCATCATCATCATCATCATCAGCATCATCATCATCGCCATCATCATCATCATCATCATCATCATCAGCAACAGCAGCATCATCATCAGCATCATCAGCATCGTGATCAGCATAAGCATCATCATCATCATCATCATCATCATCATCATCATCATCATCACCATCATCAGCTTCGTCGTCGTCATCGTCATCGTCATCTTCATCATGATCATCTCCACCATCATCACCATCAACCCTTCCTCTTCGCCGAATTCCCCCTCCTCCTCGCACAGGCGGAGCCTCCGTGGAGGGGTGGGAGGGCACGAAACCTTGTAAATAATATGGTTCTGAAATACCATCCTTGCTCAGGCGGGGCCTCCCTGGATGGGTGGGAGGGGCACGAAACCTTGTAAATAGTATGGTTTGGGATACCCTCCTCGCTCAGGCGGGGCCTCTCTGAAGGAGTGGGAGGGGCACGAAACCTTGTAAATAGTATGGTTTTGGGATACCCTCCTCGCTCAGGCGGGGCCTGCCTAGAGGGGTGGGAGGGGCACGAAGCCTTGTAAATAGTATGGTTATGGGATACCCTCCTCGCTCAGGCGGGGCCTCCCCAGAGGGGTGGGAAGGGGCGCGAACCCTTGTAAATAATAAGGCTTGGGGATACCCTCCTCGCTCAAGCGGGGCCCCTCTGGAGGGGCGGGAGGGGCACGAAACCTGATATCTGGTGTGGTTGTGGGAGACCCTCCTCGCTCAGGCGGGGCCTCCCTGGACGGGTGGGAGGGGCACGAAACCGTGTAAATAGTTTGGTTTGGGGATACCCTGCTCGCTCAGGCGGGGCCTCCCTTGAGGGGTGGGAGGGGCACGAAATAAAATGGTTTGGGGATACCCTCCTCGCTCAGGCGGGGCTTGCCTAGAGGGCTGGGAGGGGCGCGAAACCTGACACATAGTATGGTTGTGGAATACCATCCTTGCTCAGGCGGGGCCTCCCTAGAGGGGTGGGAGGGGCGCGAACCCTTGTAAACAATATTGTTATGGGATACCCTCCTCGCTCAGGCGGGGCCTCCCTTAAGGGGTGGGAAGGGCACGACATCTTGTAAACAGTATGGTGTTGGGATACCCTCCTCGTTCAGGCGGGGCCTGCCTAGAGATTTGGAAGGGGCACGAAGCCTAATACATACGATGGTTTGGGGATACCCTCCTCGCTCAGGCGGGGCCTCCCTGGAGGGGTGGGAAGGGCACCGAACCTTGGAAAGAATATGGTTTTGGGAGACCCTCCTCGCTCAGGCGATGCCTGCCTAGAGGGCTGCTGGAAAGGGCACGAACCCGTGTAAATATCTTGGTTTGGGGATGCCCTCCTCGCTCAGGCGGGGCCTGCCTAGAGGGCTGGGAGAGGCACGAAGCCTTGTAAATAGTATGGCTTAGGGATACCCTCCTCGCTCAGGCGGGGCCTCCCTTGAGGGGTGGGAGGGGCACGAAACCTTGTAAATAATATGGTTTTGAAATACCATCCTCGCTCGGGCGGGGCCTTCCTGGAGGGGTGGGAGGGGCACGAAATCTTGTAAATAATATGGTTTGGGGATACCCTCCTCGCTCAAGCGGGGCCTCTCTTGAGGAGTGGGAGGGGCACGAAACCTTGAAACATGTATGGTTTGGGGATACCCTCCTCGCTCAGGCGGGGCCTCCCTAGAAGGCTGGAAAGGGGCACGAAGCCTTGTAAATAGTATGGTTTTGGGATACCCTCCTCGCTCAGGCGGGGCCTCTCTGAAGGGTTGGGAGGGGCACGAAGCCTTGTAAATAGTATGGTTTGGGGATACCGTCTTCGCTCAGGCGGGACCTCCCTGGATGGGTGGGAGGGGCACGACACCTGACAACTAGTATAATTCGCGAATGCCCTCCTCGCTCTGGCGGGGCCTCCCTGGAGGGGTGGGAGGGGCACGAAACCTGATATCTAGTATAGTTTGCGAATACGGTAGGTATGGTATGGCAGGTATGGTATAATATAATGCGAACGGTATGGTAGGGGATGGCAGGTAATACGATAGGTACGGTATGGCAGGTATGGTATAGTATAGTACGTGTGGTATGGTAGGATACGGACCAATACGACCACCCTGCGGGTGATAAGGAGGTTGGGGGGTGGGGCAGCCATGGGCAAAAGTGGTGATTGTTGTTCTGACGATGCCTGTCGGGCGGAGTCTAGTGAGGAGTGTGATTATGCCCTTGGGCGTGATGTGATGTGGCGATGTTGGCGTGGTGTGATGGACACCAGCGGGGCACCGGCGGGACACCGCGGGCCACCGGCCGCTGGAGGAGAATCATTTGATCCGGCCGCGGCCCAGCCACGGGAAAATTTCGGGACACCAGCGGGAGGCCGGCAGGACACCGCGGGCCACCGGCCGACGGAGGAGAAACAGTTGGTCCGGCCGCGGCCCAGCCACAGGAGGATCTCCTCTCGCCCGCCCACGCAGCTTCGCCTCGCCCGCACGCACGCACGGCACGCACGACACGAACCCGAAACCGAAATCGATTTCCCGGTAGGGGGGATCTCCGTTTCACGTCGGATTCACCCCCCAACCTCCGATGGTATGGTAGAATACCTATACGACCCTGCGGGTGATAAGGAGGTTTGGGGGGGGGCCAGCAATGGGCAACAGTAAAAATTGTTGTTCTGACAATGCCTGTGGTGCGCAGTCTAGTGAGTAGTGTGATTGTGATCGTGAGCGTGATGTGATGTGGCGATGCTGACGAAGCGCACTCGATGTGCATACCGATGTGCATGTAGAGTTGCTTTTCGATCTGCACCTCGATTTGCATGTCGACATATCGATGTGCATGTCGATGTTCTGTTCGATCTGCATCTCGATTTGCATGTCGACTTGCATTGGAAAGCTCGCCGCAGGCGCCGATTCTTTTGAATACACAACCTACGGCGCCTTACGATGTGCATTTGGATGTGCATGTCGATTTGCATTTCGATGTGCTTTTCGGTTTGCATGTCGGTTTGCATGTAGACTTGCTTTGGATAGCTCGCCGCAGCCACGCCGGGACACCAGCGGGAAACCAGCGGGACACCGCGGGCCACCGTTTGACGGGAGGAGCATCATTTGGTCCAGCCGCGGCCCAGCCACAGGAGGATTTGCGGACACCAGCGGGACACCGGCGGGACACCGCGGGCCACCGGCCGCTGGAGGAGAATCATTTGGTCCGGCCGCGGCCCAGCCACAGGAAAATTTCGGGACACCAGCGGGACACCCGCGGGACACCGCGGGCCACCGGCCGCCGGAGGAGAATCATTTGGTCCGGCCGCGGCCCAGCCACAGGAGGATTTCCTTTCGCCCGCCCACACACTTCGCCTCGCCCGCACGCGCGCACGCACAGCACGCACGGCACGCAAGACACGAACCCAAAACTGAAATCGATCTCCCAATAGAGGGGGTCTCCGTTTCACGTCGGACTCACCCCCCAACCTCCGATAGTACGTAATAGTATAATACGTATGGTATTGGTAGGGTATGGCAAAAATTGTATGGTATGGGTGAAAGAAGCGGAGAAGGAGGAGAAGGAGAAGGAGAAGGAGAGGGTGGTCTAGGAAAACAAGAACCCCACTCAGGATGTGCGGAAATACTTGAGATAGTCGAAAATACTCTGAACATCGTCCCCAGGCTATGATTTTACGATTTTTAATACTCCTCCTGTACAGTCGGGGCGTTGACCTAAGGAACCCTAAATAAGGAACGAGGCCCCTCTTTTCCATCAGTTAAACTTCGATTTCCGATCGAGAACATAAAGAAAACCTGAGGCAAGCTGTGAAACACTTAAGGAACGCGGAGCCCCTCCCCCACGAAAAGGGTTCCTTCTTCAGGGCCCCGACTGTAGAGGGACACGCCCGACTTGACCCTGGGCAGGAGAGTGACCTCTGGCGCGCGCCCTCTGGTGAAGGCGCGAGGGGCCCAGACCCGACCGCGCAGGACGCTGCTATCGCATTGGAGCCAGCGATCGGAGGAGGAGGAGGAGGAGGAGAAGGAGCGAGGATGACGAGGAGGAGGAGGGGAAGGGGGAGGAGGAGGAGGAGGAGGAGGAGAAGGAGGGAGGAGGAGGAGGGAGAGGAGGAGGAGGAGGAGGAGGAGGAGGAGGAGAAGGAGGAGGACGAGGAGGAGGACGAGGAGGAGGAGGAAGGAAGAGGAGGAGGAGGAGGAGGAGGAGGAGGAGGAGGAGGAGGGAGGAAGAGGGAGGATGACGAGGAGGACGAGGAGGCCCCCGCGGCGGCGGGCGCCGAGTCCCGAAAAGTCACTCCAGCGAAGGGTCACTCTTGCGTGTAGTCGATCCTTCCCAGAGCATCCCCAGACATGCCCGCGTCGTGGGCAGAACCAGGACGGGAGGTTTGGGCAACTTTTGGTCTCTGGGGGCCCTCACCAGGCCTCGGGACCGTAAACAAAAAGTACTCGGGATGAAAGCCAGCCCTGGGGGAAGGGTCGGTACTTCCAGGGACCGCGTACTGAAAAACATCAGAACATCACATGTCTGCGTCCGCGACGAAAATTGTCGGTAACGAATTGTGGCCGAGTCGAATTTCGGTCACGACCGAAGGGGGTCGCATGTCGGGAGTCGGGGTCCAAGCGAGTCGGGGTCCAAGCAACGGTTTTGAGGCCATTACGTAACGGATGATTTGGGTTGGGAAAAGGAAAACAAAACGGCTGAGCATAAACGTGCGGGGCTCCCCCGAGATCTGGGCGTTCCACTCTTTTTTCACACCTGGCGTTTTCGGATGGTTTTTCGGGCCCTGAGGCCGTCCCCAATCGGTCCGGCTCGGAAAATGCAGCAGGAAGCTGGGGTTCAGGGTACTGGTCGCCACTGTTCGCGATGTCGATCGCTTTTCGCAACATCGGATCTCAGGGCCCGCGCGGACCTCTTGGATCGGCACTGGTCAGGGGGGCGCAAGGGTGGGGCAGGGACAGAGGTGGGTTGTGGGGTTGGAAGCAACACCGCGGTAGACGGCCCCTGGAAGCAGGAAGTGTGAGCATCCAGTGGGACGCACAGAGACATACTAATACTATGTGTCCTCCTTGGAGGCGCGCGTCCGACCCGAACATATAGTATACCCATCTTGTAGCATATCGTTTCCCAAGCGGTGCGGCCCGAAAGCGCCCGCCACGACGCATACACTGGGAGATTTCTCGGTGCGCGCGTCGCCCCTGGGGGGCGACGCACATGTAGTAGAAGTATCTCGGGGTGGCGCCGATCCAGCTGGGTTCGCTCCCTAACCTCACGTTGGGATACCCCCCCCTCTACGAACCTCCGAGCTAATTAGGCCCCCCCTGGCGGCGCCTCCGGCGCAGGCGCCGCCCCTGGCGCGCTCCGCGCGCCAGTGGAAAGGGGGGGGGCGGCGGCCAGCGCCCATCCAAGAAAGCCGTGCGGAGCTCCGAGAATTTTCTCTCAGCAGGGACGGGCCGTCCAGGCAATCCTACAGGGCTACCACGGAATGTTCTTAGAACACCAAGATGTTCTAAGGACAAAAGCAGTGTCCTTAGAACATAAGCCCGATGCGTCAAAACAAGACAGTCTCAGCCAGAAAGGTTCTGAGAACATGTCGTGAAGACCACAAGAAGTTATTATAACATGCTTTGGCGGGCCTATAGGGAAAGCCAGGACGCTTCGCCACTGCTCGATTTCTGTTGATGCCGCTTTTTTGGCTCCTCCATCCTTGCGCGCCGGCTCCACCAGGCGGGGGGCCTCGCGGGCAGCCTCAGATTCTTCCCAGATTTCCTGCGGTGTGATTTTGAGGGGGGGATAGTGATGGGGGGGGAAACATCGACCTGGAGTCGGCGATGCATCGCCGATAGATCGGCGATGGGCCTCCGATAGTGCATCCGCACCCTCCCGGGCTGGTTGGGGCTATCGGGCCCCTGCCGGCGATCCATGGGCGAGTGGGGGTCGATGCGTCCCCCCCTAGGTCCAGACATGCGACGACCTGATTTCTTCAGTGCGGCGTCCCCGGGAGCCCAGACCCTCTCCCCGGGCCGCTTCTTCATCCTGCGCCGTCTCTTGACGGCCCCGAGGCCCGGCGAGGCGGGGTGGGGCTATCGGGCCCCGGTCGGCGATCAATGGGCGACTGGGGAGCGATGCGTCCCCCCCTATACACATGCCTGTCCCCCCCCCTGTCGTTGCCCCTGAAGATGCGAGGAGGACCTCGGAAAGTTGCACATACTTACTATGCTTAAGTCGGGCGTGTCCCCCTACAGGGGGATTTTTCGACGAAAGAAACAAAAAAATACCACCAAAATACCCCCAAAAGGTATTAAACAAAAAAATGAAAAATAGTCCCCAGGCTATTTTTGGATTATTTTTTGACTATTTTGGAGGTATTTCTTATTTGTTGTCGAAATCCCCCTGTAGGGGGACAGGCCCGACTTAATACTACGCGGGTTGGCTGTACGTACCCCTTCGCTGGGCCCGAGAAGCTCGCGGCCCCGAGGCCTGCGGCGGCGCCGGGAGCGCCATCTCCCAGGGGGGCTGCGGCGGCGCCTGCGCCCTTGCCGGCGCAAGCGCCGCTGGCCGCTGCTCCAGCGCCGCCAGGGCACGCTCCGACCTGGAGGAGCAAGACACAGGGCGCTGGCGCAAGCACAGGCTTATTGACCCCGCGTCGATCGTTCAACCTTGAACCGACCGCGGCCCCAATCGTTCAAGGTCGAGTTCAGTCGGGCCCAGTGGCGTTACCGTGTCGATCGGTGCTTAGCGTCGCAGAACTCGACCTTGAACGCCGTCGCCGGCGTCGCCAGCGCAACAACGACGCATGAACCTACCGTACCGACCCACTCGGGTCATGAAAAAATCATGGCGGGAGGTTTTACGCTGTTTCCATGCTCTGGGGGATCTTCCCAGGCCTCGGGGCCGTCAGAAAACGATGCAGGAGGAAGAACGGGTCTCGAGGAATGCGTCAACACCACTGGGGGTCGAAGTTCTGAAACAATCACGACGTCGGGGGTCTGAGTGGAGAAGGAACTACTGGATAAGGCATCCAGGGTCTGGACGCCGATGGCACTCAAATCGTGGATTGGCCATGGATGCCACCGCCGCCCTCATCAGATCAGGAGTCATCCAGGGCCTCAAAATTCCTACGCACATTCCTTACCGAACGCCCCCTCCGTACACAGGTGTTCAGAACATGGCACCCACAGATCCCCAGTGACGCACGCATCACAACAATGGCAGACACGTCGGACACGCGGTGGTTGCCCGGCCACCACCTCAGGAGATTCTAGCGTATGGCTCGGGATCGCCCCGACCGCCCTGACGCGCGCACCAACACATGTTCGGACGACCGGCGACCAGATTCTCGTGCCGAGGACCAAAGCGCTGCACAAACCTACGGCGGGCTCGCGCCGTCCCGACCCCAGCGCTGGCTCCTGACACCGCGGGGCTCGTTCAGACTTGAACGATCGGCCGTTCCGTGGGCGATGATGATGATGATGATGATGATGATGATGATGATGATGATGATGATGATGATGATGATGATGATGATGATGATGATGATGATGATGATGATGATGATGATGATGATGATGATGATGATGATGATGATGATGATGATGATGATGATGATGATTATGATGATGATGATGATGATGATCAGGAGGAGAGGAGGAGGAGGAGGAGGAGGAGGAGGAGGAGGAGGAGGAGGGAGGAGGAGGAGGGGGGAGGAGGAGGAGGAGGGAGGAGGAGGAGGAGGAGGAGGAGGAGGAGGAGGAGGAGGAGGAGGAGGAGGAGGAGGAGGAGGAGGAGGAAGGAGGAGGAGGAGGGCCGACTCTGGACCACGGGCGGCCTTCAGCCTTGAAAAGGCACGCGGTGGGGCCGCCGCCCGCCGGCACGACGCGCACCTGCCGTGAACCGTCGGCGCTCCGCGCGGATCTGTTGGGGTCGGCGCCGAGGCGCCGGCGAAGACCGCGAGGCAGGCTCGGGATGTTTTGTCTCCCGCGGATCGCTGGGGAGCGGCCGTCCCCCCCGCTCTCCTGCACGCCTGCCACAGAAGGAGCTCAGAATGAAGTCGGGCGTGTCCCCCCCCCTTACGGGCGGATTCTGGACGACGAGCCACAAATACTTATTCCCAACATGCTCAAAAAACTACAAAAAAAAAAAAAAAAAAAAAAAAAAAAAAAAAAAAAAAAAAAAAAAAAAAAAAAAAAAAAAAAAAAAATCGTCCCCAGACTATCTTTGACAATTCTTGAATTTTCCTCCTGTAGAGGGACAGGCACGACTTAAGCTTAGAACTAAGACATGTTCCGAGAACATTAGCAACGTTCCTGTTACACCAGGCCGACGTATTAAAACAAGGCGGTCTCAGCCAGAAATGTGTTGAGAGCAGCTCGTGCAAAACACGGTAGTTTGAGACGGCCAGGGGATCAGAGCTGGCTGGCACCCCGGGAAGTATATCAGGAGCAGGTGATATGGGGCCAGATCCGCTCAAAATCTGTCCCCCGATCCCTCCAGGGGTCCTTCTAGTGTAGTTGTATGTCGGGCATGTCCCCCTACAGGCGGATTTTGGACGAAAATCAAGCATACCCCAAACATATTCAAACATGTATGTATATATATATATATAAAAAAAAACGTCCCCAGACATTTCTGTTTTACCATGTTCGAGTTTTCCTTTTGTAGAGGGACACGCCCGACTTAAGTTCAATTCTTCACCTTGCAAAAGGCCCCCGAAAACGGCCCCTGGGGTACCGACCAAAAAAAGAGGCCTCGAGAGCAGAACCTGGAATCCCCCAGACGGCTCAACAAAAACGTTCCTCGAACATTGTTTGGCGGCGGCGAGCGAGGGGGGAAGTGAGAAGGACAACGCCTTCTCGGGAAGCGGCGGGGCTTCTCAGAGGCCCCCGCGCCCTCTGAGGAGCCCTCTGCGTCTCCGGGGAAGGCGAAGACCACCTCTTGGAAGGCTGGGGGCCTCCGAGCCTCCCGAGAGGGTCCGCCCCGCCCAACGTCCCCCCCCCCGGCGGGCTCTCCTCGCCGGCGGTAGGCCAGGTGGGGCGCCTCTCGCCGCTGCTTGGCCCTGAGCCCCCTCGCCCCCCCCCCCCCGCTGCCGCCGCGGGGCCGGGGCCCGCGCAGGGGCAGCCTGCCGAGGCGAAGGGGCCCGGGTCGGCCGATCCCCGGACCCAAACGGACGCCGAGGAGCAAGCGGCAAGAAGCACGGCCTGGACCCGGGACGCAAGAGCATCCTTCCAAACACATGAGGCCCTCCGCCGGCCAAGCGGAAGAACATCCGAGGGTGCCCTCCCAGGATGCACGGGGACCTCCGGCAAGCGCACGGAGAGCAGTAAGGTGCCCTCCCCGAACCGACCTCGATCTGATACCTCGGTCCGACCGTAGCATACGTGAGACGCAGAAGGACATACTAGTGGGATGTATCCTCCCTGGAAGCATGGGTTCGACCAGATCGTATGCTGCATACAGATCGTTGTGCATCGTTTCCCGAGCGGTATGGCCAGACAGTGCCCGCCACGGAGCACATACTATCAGATTTCCCCGTGCTCGCGACGCCCCCTGGGTTGCAGACACACCAGTAGTACTAGAATGTTTGGGTGATGCCGAATACGGTCAGGAACTGTTGCTCGGCGTGCCGAGGCGGCGGCCGCGGCGACACGCTGTGCCATGCGAATGGGCACTCCAGATTTCGTAATAAAAGGGAGGGGGGCTGGACCCCCCAAGACAAGCCATTTCAGACCCCCCCCCCCCCGTGGGAGAACCCTCCAACACATCGTCCCCAGACCCCCCCCCAGGCCCTCCAAGATAGCCTGGAAGAGACCCCCCCCGAAATGAGACCCCCCTCCCTTTCTTACGAGATCTGGAGCAGCGTGTCGCCCCGCTCCGCCTGGCGGGAGGTGGCTGGAGGCCCCGAGGCTCGCGGCGTGGGCGCCTCGGGGCTGGGCAGCGGCAGATCGTGCTGCGCCGAAGCGTGGCGGGCCGGAGCCGGCAGAGCGCCACGCGGAGCGCACGCTCCCGACCGCAGACATCTGCGGAGGTCGGCGCGGACTTCTCGGGTCGTCGCTGGGCCCCTCCCCCTCCGCTGGCGCGCGGAGGCGCCGCCAGGGGGGGGCCCCGCGCCGACCCAAGAACTCCGCGCGGAGCTCCGAAGAGGTCCGTTCACGCCGTCCGTTCTTCTGGCGCGACCGCCAGTGGCACAGGTGGCATCTTGGGCAGCTCGCGCCCAGGAGGCAGCCGGTCTTGCGCTTGCGGTGCTTGCATGGCTCGCTGCAGGAGTGCGGGTGCCCGAGGGTGCCGATCGACACCACCTGGTCTCCCGCGGCGCTCTTCCGCAGCTCCCCGCGGAAGTCCTTCGCGCAGTCGCTCCAGCCAGCCGCCAGGGGCGGGTCGAAGAGGCCCCCGAAGCTGCCGGTGGGCGTGCGCTGCCTCTGCATCCCGAAAGGCAGCGCGGCGCTCAGGTTGACGGTGCATGCCTGCGAGGTGGGGATTTATCCATTTTCACCGCCTGGGGACCGACGTCCTGGTGCCCCAGCAGGCGGTGGATATGGATATATTCTGGCCCACGGGGGGCCGACTATCTCCACATCCACCGCCTGTGGAGGTCCGCGAAGGTCGAAGCCCCAGGCGGCGGTTATGGATAACTCCCCGCCGCGGAATGCCTCTGGAGGCTCCGACTCCTCTGGGAACTGGTAGTAGAACTTCTCGCGCGCGGCGTCCTCGCGCGCCGTCCGAGGCTCCTCCTCGTCATCGGGCTGAGGAGCCGCTGGCGCCTGGCGCAGCTTACCGTGGAAGTCCGGCAGGGGGATGTTCGGGCTGCAGCCGGCCTCGAGCGCGGGGATGCCAGGCCCGTGCGCCTTGGAAAATGAGGGTGGGTCCGGTGTCCGCTGTCGCTCGATGGAGGAAGCACCGTGGAGAGAGGCTCCAGATTCCGCCTCCTCCAGGGGCACTCTCGGCATCGGCACCGCGCGGCGCTGGGACATCGCGCCCCGGGGGCAGCGCAGGGAGAGGCGCGAGGCCCAGCTGCGTCCGACGCTCACGTCGTGGAGTCTTGGGCCCACGCTCCACGAAAACTTGGCACGGCGAGGCGCCGAAGACGTCGGGCAGCTCTCTGTGAGGTCCGCTGCCTGCAGCCGGCCCTGTGCCTCGGCCATGGCCCAAAAGTCATTCGACGGACTGGACCTGACCCAACTTCTTCCTCCTCCTCCTCCTCCTCCTCCTCCTCCTCCTCCTCCTCCTCCTCCTCCTCCTCCTCCTCCACCTCCCAACAACCTCACGCGATGAAGAACCACGACAACAAGTGCTGCCATTTGTCGACCCCCAGGAACCCTTTGTCAGGCCCCAAAACCGCAAAAACACGACTCGGGGCTGAAAGCCGGCCCCCAGGATGGACCCAGGCCTCTGAGAAGCCACGCTGCGACAAAAACTCCGACGTCGCATGCCTGGGTCCTCCCTCTTGGTGCGGCGGAGCGAGCTCACCTCGCCGCCCAGGCCACGCCCGGCGCACCTGGAGCAGCGCCAGGACCAGCCCTCGATCCCGAGTCGTGCACTGAAGGCCCTGGGGCCCGCCGAGGGCCCTGCAGGGGCCCGAAAACGGCGAAAGGCATGCAGGACTCCTTTCCACCCGAGGGGGAACGTCAAGGGGTGGCCAGCTCGGAGAGGGAAGCATCGGGCTGGAATCGGCGATGCATCGCAAGTGGATCGGCGATAGGGTCTTCATAGGGAAACTTGGGAGGCAACTCCTTGGTGGTCTTCGCAAGAACGATTGGATGCTAGTCAGACCGATTCGGGGGCCAGTTGGCCAGATTAAACAAGATTGGGCCAAGGATTAAGTTAGATTAATCCCGTTCGAGCAGGAGTGAGCCCAATTAAGCGGGATTTCGCCAGAATAGTTTGTCGACCTCAGATATACCAACACCGATGCTGAATTCAACATAGGTTGAGACGCCGGCTAGGGGTCACAATGCTGATGATACGGGGCCTAAAAATATACAGCACCACCACCACCTCCCCTTCCCCCTCCCTCCCCCAGGAGCGAGGAGGGGGAGAGGAGGGCGGAGGAGGGAGCGGGAATGGACGTGGTGGTGGTGGTATATAGTCTTGGTGCCCGCAGAGGGGGGAAGAACCATGAGTACGTCGCTGCCGGGGAGCGCTGCTCCCCCCAGTGATAAACAGAGGAGGAAGAGGAGGAGGAGGAGGAGGAGGAGGAGGAGGAGGAGGAGGAGGAGGAGGAGGAGGAGGAGGAGGGGGAAGAGGAGGAGGAGGAGGAGGAGGAGGCGGAGGAGGAGGCGGAGGAGGAGGAGGGGAGGGCCCGATGTAAGCAGCTCCGGGGCCAAATTCTGCGCTGCCCCCGGCCTCCGTGGGCCCGCTGCCCCTGCCCTCCTGGTGCTGGAAAAACCCAGGCCCTCCGAGGCTGTAGGCACTGGAGCGGCAGGAACAAAAAACTCGGCTTGACCTTGGATGTGGGGCTCAGGCTGAGCAGTGTTTGCCCATCGGCCGGAAGAAGTAGGCAGAACCATGAAGTAGGAAGGCGGATCCAGCACATTAAGTTCAGGCCCGCCCCGAGAGCAACAAAACGCAGCAGAAGCAGAATATCGGTTCTTGCAAGAGGAAGGCGCTTGACGTAGGTTGTGTTTTCGTTGTCCCTCGTTCTGCCTTCGCTCCGCCTGTCGCTGCGAAGCGGCATCAACACGAAAACGGTCCGACGAATCGCCCAAGCACTGTTTAGCTCGAGCCCAGCTTAGATTCAGGTCGGGCATGTCCCCTTCAGGCGGATTGTGGGCGGGAAAACAATAATACACAATGACTAAATATTAATATAGCAGTAATAATAAGAAGAAGAATACTAATACTTATAATGATAGTAATAATGAGGATGATGATACTAATCTGATATAGATAGTGATGATACTAATAACAATAATAAGAATGGCAATGCTAATATCAATAGCAATAATACGAGCACTAATAAAAAATAAGTAATAGTCATAATGATAATATCAATAATAACAATAATAATAGTTATAATAATAATTCGTCCCCCGACTATGGTTTGACTATGTTTGAATATTCCTCCTTTAGAGGGACTTGCCCGACTTAAGGTTAGATGTCGAGGTCTTGGTGTTATTGTTTGGCTCTCCACGGCCCCTGCTTGCCGGACCAGCCGCTGACCTCCGTGGGTGCGAAAAGGCCCAGCAAGGTCGCCCCTACGTTTAGGTCGGGCGTGGCCCCCAACAGGGGGACCTTGAATGAAACATATAAAAGAATCGAAAACAAACACAAAAATTACCAACCTAGTCAAAAAATCGTCTCACAACTATTTTCACCATTTTTGAACTTTCCTCCTGTGGAGGGACAGGCCCGACTTGACACAAGGGGGTGTCGCGCATGCGTCGCCCCTGGATCGGCCGTGCGTCGGACGCCGAAGAATCCCGGCATCCCGGACTGTGGGCCCGCTGCCCGTGGACCGTGACCCCGCCTCCTTACCAGCCTGAAGCATATCACCATCACTATGGACTGCATCACCTTATCCCGACGCCGATGTTAAGGGTTCCCTCAGTTTCTGAGGGCGCATTCCTGAGATTGTCATCGCACTTGGGTTTGCCAATCTCAGGGACAGGGATAAGCTCGAGGCTGGTGAGCCTCCCCGCTTGCCAGGCCAGCCAGCGCCACTGTGTGCCAGCGCCAAAGACTGGGGAAACCCAAGGGTAACGATACCGCCAATTACCCCCGGAACCTCTCCCGGGGTGCGTTCTCACCAGAATTTCGACGCGAATCCAGCGGTGGCGACGAGGGCCTCCCAGGAGGCCCCAAAAGGGGAAAACGGCCAAGAGGTAGAGGTGTGCGGGGTGCTGGAAGGCCAATCACTGGCCGCCCAAGGCTGACTGCACCGTCCCCAAAGCCGCCATACGCAACGCCAATTGTACTGCACAAAGCGAAATCCCACGAGGCACACGTGGCCTCGCAGAGGGCGCGCACGCTCGACCGGCCACGCAGGCCAGCCCCCCGTGCCTGGAAGTGCGGGCCGCTGCCCCACCAGGCCCTCGGCATGCCCAGGCCACGACCCGGCACATGCACGACGCGATACATATATATATATATATATATACACACATATATATATATATAACCACATTGGCCACACAAAAGCACAGACTGGAAAGAAGTAACTTAGGGGTGCCTGTTCCTCCTCTGAAAGACCGCCCCGCCCCGCGGCGAGCCGGGCGCGCGGCCGCCACGCGGTGCGGCGGGCGCGCGCGGCCGCCCGGGCGGTGCCAAGCTCTCCCCCCGCCTCTCTCCCCACCTGCGCTCCCAGGCGTGCTCGCACAGTGGAGGCCTGGCCCCCGGAGGAGGATGGAAAACTGGCCTTGTGCGGGCGTGTCCCCCTACAGGCGGATTTTGGGCAAAAAATTCAGAATACTCAAAAATAAAGAAAAAAACCCAACTAATTTTAACTGCTTTTGATGATTCCTCCGGTAGAGGGACAGGCCCGACTTGAAACTGGCTCCCGGGCTACGTTACTCCCACCGTACTCAGGGACCACATCCCCGAAAGAATGTCGAACACCCAGAAGGAGTATCGAAACAGTGTCGAACGAGCATTTGCCTCCCAGGGCCCGACACGTGAAAACTCGGAAGCGTCGGTGCTCTCCTGGCGCACGAAACTCTTCTTGGCGATCAAGGCCAAAGTAGGTTGGAACATCATAGCCCCGGGGAAGGGGAAGGGCGAGAGGCACGTTGTCCGTCGGCGGCGAGGCGGAAAAGCGGCTCCAGCGGGTGGCGAGTCGGGGCGACCGAGTGGCAACGTGGCCGGCGTGCAAGGGGGGGGGAAAAGGGACCAGGGCGGCCGCGCGGAGGAGGAGGGCACTCCGGCGCGGAAGACTTCCTCGCCCGAGGGGGAGGGACACACTGACCAGGACCGCTGTTTTCCGGCGTGTGCGTGGCTTCCTCGGGGTTCTCTCGCCCGGGGCCGTTTCCAGCAGCCGCGCCTCTTCGAGTGCGTTGCGGGCGTGCCCCGATCGTCCCGATCGGCCGCTCGAGGCCCGAGTCTTCGCGACATGGAGAGATCCCGGCGGGAAAAGTTGGGCCGTGTTCGGCCTCGCCGGGGGCCTTGGCCGGGCCCCGGGGCCGTCCAAGAACGCATCGAGATGAAGAGCCAGACCTGGGGAACAGCTCAGGACCTGCGAGGACCCCGTTTTGGGACGCACAATGACATACGAGTAAAACATATATATATATATATACATGTATATATATATACATATAAACACGTGTGTGTATATACATCTATATATGCGTATAAACATTATATATATATGTATATCATCAGTGGAAGCGTGCGTCCGACCCGAACATATGGTATGAGCATAGTGTGATGTCTCGTTTCCCGAGCGGTATGGCCAGAGAGCGTCCGCCACGGACATTCTACTGTAAGAGTTCTCGGCGCGCGCGTCGCTCGTGGGGGCGACGCATGCGCAGTATTAGCAAGTTTTGGATGACGCCGACGGATTGGACAACAACGCAAGATATCGCATGTCTGGGCTGGCCATTTGATCCAGAACATCGCACGGTCGGTTCGTGTCGTCTCGATGCGGCTGCCAAGCGTGGGCGTTCAAGGTTGAACGCCGCTGGTGGCCTGGAGTCGGCCGACATCGAGCGATCCGCGCTGTCGGGAGGCGGCGATCGCCCCAAGGGTTGAGCGCTCCACGCGGCGTCAGGAGCCGACCGCAAAGCGCCACGCGTCGGGCCGCTGAGCGCCGGCGGATCAGTCCGGCTCGACAACATCGGGCGCGAAGCTGGAGGAGGTAAGCGCCGGCCAGGATGTCTTCCCAGCATGTCGGGGCTGCAGCGGCGTCGGACGACGGCGGGGCCAGTGGAGCGGAAGGCCGGAGGACGGGGGGGGAGACGCAGCAGGGCATCCCTCGGGGTCGGTGGCAGCTCATGCACCCCCGTGCAAGAAGTTGTGCTTTTCTGACCCCCACCCCTCCTCCTCCTCCTCCTCCTCCTCCTTCTCCTCCTCCTCCTCCTCCCCCTCCTCCTCCTCCTCCTCCTCCTTTTCTCCTCCTCCTCCTCCTCCTCCTCCTCCTCCTCCTCCTCCGTTCAATGCGGTGCTGCGGGGCCGATTTGTTTTGTCGAACTTCGCCGGTCGCACGATCAACACTGCAATGGGGGGGCCAGGGTCTCGCCAGGAGGAGGGGGGAGGAAGAGAGGGAGACCGTCTGGTTGTCTCCTACGGTGGTGTTGCCGCTGCAACGGCGCAGCGGCCAGGGAAGCGAATCGAGCATGAATCACCCCAGAGCGCTCCAGAACGCTATCAGAGCGTCCTGGGGCGCTCTGGGAAGCCCGCGGCGCTGCACCCCGTGTCCTGTCAACACGCTGGCTCCCAGATGCTTCTGATTTTTGCCTGCCCAGCCTTGTCCCCGTGCCCCACGAAATGGAGAAGGCGGGAGGTGGAGACGGAGGGTGTGACGGGCCGGCTACCAGTGCCAGAGTGGCCCTTCGCCAGAGTGATCTCTCGTGCGCTGCTTTCAAGGGGCCTCGTGCCATACATAACTCGAGTCTCATGCGGGTGTTCGGGACGAGCTGGCTACCCATGGATCGCTCCTGGCGAGGCGCACCTACTGGAGCGCATCCGTTGGCAAGGGAATCTCCAGGAGCCAACGGAAATGTCCAAGCAATTGTTAGCCGAAATGTCGCTCAAGCAAGGGGCTCCTCCTAGACATCCGACGTCATGAACTTTTTCACAACGTGGCTCTCCAGAGGTCTGGACCTTTTCCTGGGACAGGCCCTCCACCCGAGCCGTTGTTTGGCGGATCAGGGGCCCGGCAAGGCCACCCAGAGGCCGACAGTTGTAAAAGACTGTCCGCCGTGATCTGCTCCGAAGTTCTCTTTAACGGCGCGCACAGGGGGGCAGGGGGCAGGGGGAGGGGGGCAGGCTTCTCAGAAGGAGGCTGCTTCTTGGGAGGCGCCAGCCATGCATCTAGAGACAAGGCCGGCGCCTTCCAAGAAGCAGGGGTGCTTGTAAGAAGGCTTCCCCCCTCCCCAGACCCCCGACGTCGTGACTTTTTGCCACAACGTCGACCCCCAGAGGCCTGGACCCCTTCCCCGGGACTGGTTTTGCATCCTGAATCTTTTTTGTCGGTCCCCAGGCCCGGTGAGGGCCCCCGGAGGCTGAAAATAGCCAAAAACCTCCCGCCCGATTTCTTCGCAACGCGAGGGGGAATGGGTCCCCCTGCACCCCCCTCTGCGCGTGCTTCTAAGAAGCCGTCCCCCCTCCCCCTGGCCTCCTCTGAGCGTGGCCGATCTCTCTCTCTCTCTCTCTCTCGCTCTCTCTCTCTTCTCTCTTTCTCTCTCTGCTCTCTCTCTCTCTCTTCTCTGTCTCTCTCTCTCTCTCTCTCTCTCGGAGGAGAGGAGGAGGAGGAGGAGGAGGAGGAGGAGGAGGAGGAGGAGGAGGAGGATGCATGAGAGGGAGAGGGAGGCAACTCCCGGGGCTCGTCCCCAGAGGGGGGGGGGGAGGGGAGAGGGGGGGAGGGGCAGCTTTCGGGGAGGGAAGGGCAGGGGGGGGGGGGGGGGGGGGGCAAACGAGGGGGAGGGGTGGGGAAGCGGAGGGGAGGAAGGGAAAGGGCAAACGAGCAAGCGAGGACCGCCTGCGCCATACTCTGACATACGGTACGGTGGAGGAGGAGGAGGAGGAGGAGGAGGAGGAGGAGGAGGAGGAGGAGGGCGAGGAGGAGGAGGAGGAGGGAGGAGGAGGAGGAGGAGGAGAAGGAGGAGGAGGGCGAGGAGGAGGAGGAGGAGGAGGAGGAGGAGGAGAAGGGCCCCTGGGGGAGGCGACAGTCGGAGACGTCCAACGCCATGATGAATCAGGAATCAGGAATCAGGAATCAGGAGTCAGGAATCAGGAGGAGGAGGAGGAGGTGGATGAGCAGGACGATGGGCAGGAGTGTCCTGGAGTGTCCTGAGCGCCACGGTCTACGTGGCCAAGGACCCTACCCAAGCTCGCCAGGAATCATGCGGCGCGCCTGCTGCCGCCGCACCCTGCTGGCGTCGGCATCCAAAACAGGGGGTAAGAGGCCGTTGCGGCCATGAAAAAGGCCACGCCTGTTACGCTTAGGGTTCTCAAGACCCATCTTGATGAACGGGGGTGTGCGCTCCGGGACGATGAGGAGGAGGAGGAGGACGACGACGACGAACAGCAGCAGCAGGGGAGGGAGAATTCCCCCCGGGAGCAGAGGCCTTCCAGATGGGGTCGGAGCAGCTAGGGTCACACTATCATGCCGCATCGTCGACGCATCACGGGTGCATCGGCGATACATCAGCATCGTCGGCGATGCATCGGCAAAGTCGGCGTGGCGAACACCGGGCCCCACATCGATCCGCATCGACGATTCATCGGCGATGCGGCGCGATCCTCCGACCCCACCTGCTCGGACCCCACGTGGGCGACGCGAAGAAACGGGTCTTACGCGACATGCCACAGCGACCTTACGCGGTGGCTTACGCGGGGCGCCACCGCAGCACGCTGCATTGGAAACGAGGGCGCTTACGCGCGACCTCACGCGGGCAACACACGCGCGAATGTCGACGCACACTATCCCTGTTCTTTTGCGTCGCTCGTCCGGGAGGCCTCGAGGGAGGGACCGGGGCGGCGCAGCTCCTCGGGCTCGTCCCCCACGGCGCCGCCGTGCGGGGCGGGGGGGGAGCAGTGCTCCTGGCGCTCGGGGGCCCACAAGACGCGGCCGACGCCGACGCCGCCGCCGCGGGCGACGACGCCGACAACGCCGATGATGCTGACGACGGCGACGACGCCGCCGACGCCGACGAAGCCGACGCCGACGCCGACGCGGACGCCGACGCCGACGCCGACGCCGACGCCGACGACGACAAAGACGACGACGAAGACGAAGACGACGACGAAGACGACGACGCCGCTGCCGCCGCCGCCGCCGCCCGCCACGACGACGCGAGCGACGACGCAAACGACCACGGCGGCGCCGACGCCGCCAACGACGGCGTGCCTGACACGCGGCCCTGTGGGGCGCTGGGGGCCCCCACTGTCGAGGGGGGAGCGGTCACAGCAGGCAGCGCGGGGTGCGGGGAGGCAGAGCTCGAAGGGGTGGAGGATGAAGAAGAGGAGGACGAACACGACGACGACGACGACGACAACGACGGCGACGTGCAAGTCAGTTCGCTGAGTGAAAGAATATGCCTTGCACTTAGACGGGGGGCCGCACAAACCTCAGACGGGCAACTCAGCCCTGCTAAGGACTTTGGGCCATTAAACCTTTTGTCACGTCGGCTTCAATACTCAACCCCCGTAGGTGTGGCACGCAACGACATGGCCTGTGAAGCTCACTGGCTCTCCCGTTGGAGAACGAGCCACACACACACATCTTACAAGTCCACACCATCTGAGCGGAACAGAACTTCATTCTGTGGCTACCGTGGACCGATAGTGTGATACCGACCAATTAGAACCTAGGGCTTGAAACACGGGCTCGCTTTCCACTGATTGGCCGTGGCCAGCATGGCTCTTCCAAATTACCTTAGAGAACCTAGGCCCCCTTCGTCTCAGGAGAGGCTGATGGCAGACTTGCCTGCGGCCGACACAGACAGCGGAGGCAAAGGAGGAGGAGCAGGAGAAGCCTCATTCTTCCTCGGAGCCTCTTAGGCGGCATTCAAAGCGATCGGAAACAGTTGCGAGGAAATCCCAAGCAAACTTACCACTTTCCGATGACATGGCAGTTTATTTGTGGAGACTTCTTCTGGGGAGATATTAAGCGGGCTACCACCTTCTGATATGAATAAGGGTGAGAGATGCATTGGGAACTTGCCAGTTTAACCGCACGCCGCGGATGATAAAGGTGACCTCCCCTTCACCCCCTTCATCTGATTATCCACGGGGTGTATGTGGGGTCGACTCGCCACAAGAGGCGCAGGGGGGGGGGGGCGAACTTTGGGCGAACTGTCTGATCACCCCCAAAATTCACATCCTCGCTGTGATCTTCATATCATGCACAGCACCAATGAGTAATCCTTAGTATGATCAATGTCTCAGTGTTCGTGCTCACCCAACTCCTCCCAACAAGCTCCAGGGGAAGGCTTCTCCAGGCGAGCTTGGACGTCATTCGAGACCCATCCGAGAAAACTGATAATCGGAACGGGGGTTTAGCTAAACGGGGGCTTAGGCTTTTCCATACACCCCCGCTTACTGTACCCCCGTTTATGGCGCCCAGGGCCCCCTAAACGGCGGCATAGCCAAACGTGGAAATCGGCGTTCCCCGTACCCCCCCGTCTGCTGTGCCCCCGCCCCTGGCGCCCTGAGAAGATCATCCCCCCAGGACCCCGGACTTGATCACCCCCAGGGTGCGATTCCCACCGGCATACAAGCCTCGCAACAAATTAGCGATTACATGCCACATTCATCCGTCAACGCCTCCCCCTCCCCCCAATGTTCAAAGTTGGCGGTGGGTCTGATGAGATGCACTTCGACCGCAGTCTCCCCCACGCGTGCCAACGTTGAGTTTGGGGGGGAGGGGGAGTGTTCAGTAATTGTTTCCCTCTACCGTATGTAGGGTTACCCCAGGTCCAGCATCGTCCCAGGGGGGCGCGGCCCAAGGGAGGGCATGCCATGCCTTCCGCGATCCCCGCGGCCGACGCCCTTTGATCCTGCGGGCTGCAGGAAGCCCCCCCCGCCCTCAACGACGGCCGCCCCCCTCGCGCCATCCCCTTGGTGCTGCGCCGCCAGGACTGGGTCGGGCACGTCCTCCTACAAGCGGATCTTGGAGGAAAAATAGAACATCCCCCAGACATGCTCAACAAAAATCACGGATAGTGAAAAGAAAAAAGAAAAGAGCGGCCCCTTGGGCCAGGGGCCCCATTCAGCAACCCCCCGAGAGAGGTGAAGAGTCCTGGAGTTCCTGTGTTCTGGACGTCTGGGGACTGGGCTGGGGGAGGAACGGAGCGAGGTAGGCTTCAGGTCGGCCATGTCCCCCTACATGCGGAGTTTGAGCGATTATTCAAATAAATAGATAAATAATCAAAACTGCCAAAACCATCCAACAAATCGTCCCCATGTCATTCCCACATGTTTCGTGGGGTTATTATGGTTTTCTTCTCTGCCGCGTCGCACCCGCGCCTTCCTCACCCGCCTCCCTGTCCTTCCCCCTCTCCTCACGCACACACAGACACACATACACAACACACACACACGACGTATGCGTACATAATGGGCACACACATGAGACACACGCCGCGCAGCACAGCTCAGCTGGTCCCAGCACAGCACAGCACAGCACAGCATAGCACCTCAGCACAGCACAGCACTGCACAGCACAGCACGACGGTCGTCCAGGGCACGGCAGGCGTGGCGTTTTCTCGACACCATAGGCGGGACGCACGGGGTGGTCCCTGAGCGCGGCCGCTATCCGTGACGGTCGTCCAGGGCAGAGCAGGCGTGGCGTCTTCTCGACACCACAGGGTGGTGCGAACGGGGTGGTCCCTGAGCGCGGCCGCCGCTATCCGTGACGGTCGTCCAGGGCACGGCAAGCGTAGAGTTTTCTCGACACCACAGGGGGTGCGCACGGGGTGGTCCCTGAGCGCGGCCGCCGCTATCCCTGACGGTCGTCCAGGGCACGGCAGGCGTGGCGTTTTCTCGACACCACAGGGGGTGCGCACGGGGTGGTCCCTGAGCGCGGCCGCTATCCGTGACGGCCGTCCTTGCGGCATCGGCGGGGCAACGGTCACCAACATCATTCTCGCATGCTTCACTTCAGCTATTATCACTCCAGCCATAATACAAGTATGTGGGGTTCCTAGGTAGCGTAATTCGTTCGACCAATTTTTGAATACTCCTCCTGTAGAGGACCATGCCCGACTTCACTCTAGGGCGGGCCCCGCAGGAAACGGGTCCTGGACCGTCCGGAGGTCCCCCAAGGACCGCGCAGAAAACGCCTTCCTGAGAGGATGCCTTGACGGCCCCAGGGGCCCATGGCGGCCCAGGCAGCCGACGCCGTGGCGTTCTCACGGCGTGGCTCCCCAGAACAAACACACAGAGAAACACAGAGTGCAAAAAACGAGCACAAACATTTTTGCAAACAAAGAATAAAAAAGAAAAAACGAGAAGCGCCCCCCCCCCCCCCCCACACACACACACAAAAAAGAGAGACAAATCAACGCTGAAAATTGAACGGTCCGATTCGCACCAAAGCCTGCAAAGAAAACCCAAATCCGTGAGAAATTGTAGGCAGAGCCTGCCGCGTTCGAAACGAAGCTTGACGGCCCCGCGGGGCCCGGCGAGGGCCCTCGGAGGCTGAGCTCAGAGCGCAGCACGCCAATCTAAAAGCCGACGCTGCGAACGAACAAGAGCAACGCCACAACATCGGACAGTCACAGCGCAAGCCCTAGACCCCATGTTCCTGCTGCACGTGTCCAGCCGCATCGATCCGTGATGGTACCCGGGGCCCGAAACTGGGCGAAGACGCCTGGTGCGAAAAAGCCGCAACGCCCAGGTCCCGAGGGACCAGGGGCCCTTTTTTTCCTCCGCCGCAAAACACACCACGACCTACACTGCAAACACGGCCGCGAAGCTGCGCTACAGCGTGAGACGAAGGATAGCGTGACGACCGCCGAACTGCAAGGTGGACGGGCCCATGCGCACTGGAGACCACTGCGACCGAAGGGCCCGAAGGCAGGGAAAACCCTCGGGGCCCGAGTCCCTCCGGAACCGGCCGCTCTGGTGGCGAGGAGTGGCGGCGAGCCCGGGGGGGAGGAGAGGAGGGGCGGGCCTTCCGAGGAGGCGCGGAAGTCCCCCCATGGCCTTCTCAGAAGCTTCCTATGTATATATATATATACATAGATATAAATAAACATATATATCTATATATATATATATATATATATATATATATTAAGCCTTCCCCGCAGGCACGGACAACGTTTCGGGAGGCGCGAGGGCTTCTGAGAAGTGTCCCGCCGCCTCCTGCGAAGACCCTTTCCCTTGTCACTTCACCCTCCTCGCTCGTCGCCGAGAGGAGGGCCTTAGGTCGGGCATGTCCCCCTACAGGCGGATTTTTGGACGAAAAATAAAAGAATACCCCAAAAATACCCCAAAGTGGTCAAAAATGATCGAAGAAACGTCCCCAGACGATTTTTTTACTACTTTTGAATATCCCCACCTGTAGAGGGACAGGCCCAACTTGAGGAGGGCCCCGACTGCGGCCGCACCGTCCTCGCCAGTGGCGCCCAGCTCACGCTCGAGCGCCTCCTCCTCCGCCTCCGCCATGCGCCCCCCTGGCGGGGCTGCGCGCGCGGGCGGGAGGCGGGCGGCCCCCGGGGGATCGAGGGCCTCTCGCGAGAGGGTCCCAGCGCTCCGGCGCTGGGATTCTTCCAGCGAGCAGTGCTCTTGTTCGACTCGCGGGCCCCTGGTCTCCGACGAGATGCCACGGCTCCGGCCTTGCAGACGTGCTGCAGCGGATATCTGCGTGGATTTCTGCGTGGACTTTCGCCCGAAACGGCGCGCGAGAAAACGAAGTGAAGGTCGCGCGGAGTCTTGTTTCGGCCGGCAACAAATCCGCAAGCGTAGGACATGTTTTTTTGTCAGTTGAAAGTTCTTCCTCGATATGTCGGCCTCTGGGGGCCCTCTCATCGGGCCCCCGGGGCCACCAAGCATGGCGCCGGGGTGAAAAACGAAGCGGGGCGCTGGGGCCGCCAGTTGCAAGGATCGCATGGGCAGGTGCGGAGGGTCGAGGTCTGGGGGCGCGCTTTTTGCTTGTGCTTCCCGGGGCTCTCCCGTCGCCGCGGCTGCATCCCCCCTGACATGTGCCTCCCGCAACGCACCCCAGAGGTCCCTACTCAGATGTCTCTGGAGTGTCCAGAGGAACTCGTGGGACTCCCAAGAGACACACACACACACACACACCCCACGCAGAACGAACTTCCCGCAACGCACCCCAGAAGTCCCTACTCAGATGTCTCTCGAGTGTCCAGAGGAACTCCTGGGACTCCCAAGAGACACACACACACACCACGCAGAACGAATCAAGGTCCTGGGGATCACGCATTTTCGGGCACGTCCGGTTGGCAGGTCCCATGGCCCCAGGACCTGGGGCTCCCTCGTAGCCACGGCTGGATTCCCCTTGGAAGTCTGCCCACAGCGCACCCACCCAGATCGTTGGACACCACATCGGTCGCGACCAGTCGCGACAGATCGGCCGCGACCGATTTGGAACAAACCAATCGTGACCGACACCGGAACTTGAAGCAAAATCGGTAGCGACCGGTATCGTCGGTAGCGGCCAGAAACAGCGGGCATCCAATGGTCAGGGGAGGATGGGTCCAGGGGCCGATTCTAGGGCTGACCTGGACATCGTTCGCGAACATCTGTTCCCGAACCGCTCGTTTTGAACATCTCCTTTTCCCCTCAATTGAGCGGCCGTGGGCAAGGCCCTTGGGGGCCTTGGAGCTCGCGGACAGATGGTCCTGAAGAATCGGTCGACAGTTCGCGAACCTCCGACCACGGACATTGACATGTTGTTCGTTTCAACCCCTGCGAACACATGATTGGGGACACCATATGATACGGAGGAGAATCGCAAGAAGATGAAACATCACATCAATAGTAATGATAACACTAGTAATGACAATAGTAATAAGAATAATAATCTTACAACAAGAAAATCGGAATGCGAATACTAGTAATAACACGAATAATACGAATACTATACGGACGGGAAAAAACAGCATGCACATCGAGCAAGCAGCGCAAGCCAGGAGGGAAGCGAGTGAGCGCTGACGTACCCCCTCACTCTCCTGCTCTCTCTCTCTCTCTCTCTCGCTCGCTGTCTCTATCTCTCTCTCTCTCTCTTTCTCTTCATCTCTCTCCATCTCTTGCCATTTCTCTCTATCTCTCCGAAAGAGACTCTTTAAGCCATCTCGTTATCTCGCCGCTTCTCTGGCATGCTTCATCGCACAAGTCCGCCTGTCACGGCAGCAACTGAGCACGAAACCGGCGGCTCTCGGGTGAGCCAGCGCCCTGCGTGACAGGAGGAGGAAAAGGGATGATGATGCGGACGAATAAGGCGACCGCTGAGGAGGAGGGGAAGAAGCAGGAGGATGAGGGAGGAAGCTGAGGAGGACGGAGCGGGGGATGAGGACGTTGAGAGGGGAGAAGGGCGGAATAGCAGAAGCAGCAGCACCAGCCGCACGAGGAGGTAGCGTAGCGGCAGCGGCAGCACGACGTAGAGTAGGAGTGGGATGATGGGATCAAGGAGAAGCAGGGGAGTAGATGAAGATGGATGATGATGACGATGATGATGACGATGCTGATGCTGATGCTGATGCTGATGCTGATGCTGATGCTGATGCTGATGCTGATGCTGATGCTGATGATGATGATGATGATGATGATGATGATGATGATCATGATGACGATGCTGATGCTGCTGATGATGACGATGTTGGTGATGCTGATGCAAGTGATATAACGATGATAATGATGATGTTGACGATGATGATGATGCTGATGCTGGTGATCATGATTATGATGATGATGATGATGGTGATGATGACGATGATGATGGGGGCAGCGATGATGGTGATTATGATGATGACGGTGATGCTGATAATGATGATGATGATGATGCTGATGATGATATGGATGCTGCGGCTGATGAGGAGTAGGAGGATAAGGATGAGGATGAGCATGAGGATAAGGATGGTGATGATGAGGATCATCATGATGATGATGATGACGATATTGACGATGACGGTGATGATGGTGATGGTGACGTAGATGTAATGATGATGGTGGCGATGGTGATGACGACGACGGTGATGATGGTGATGATGGTGATGATGGTGATGATGGTGATGATGATGCTGACGATGAGGATCATGACCCTGATAAGGAGGAGGAGGAGGATGAGTAGGATGATGATGATAATCATGATGATGGCGACGATTATGATGATGGTGGTGTTGATGATGATGATGGTGATGCTGATGCTGCTGATGCTGATGGCGACGATGAAAAATATGATGATGCTGATGATGCTGACGATGATGCTGATGATGATGGTGGCAATGATGATGATGATGGTGATGATGATGATTATTACGATGGTGATGATGATGGTGCTGATGATGATGATGATGATGATGATGATGCTGATGATGATGATGATGATGCTGATAATGATGCTGGTGCTGATGGTAATGGTGGTGATGATGATGAGGCCGACAATGATGACGCTACTGCTGCTGCTGAGGAGGAGGAGGAGGGAGAGGGAGGAGGGTGAGGAGGAGGGTGAGAAGGAGGAGGAGAAGGAGGAGGAGGAGAAGGGGGAGGAGGAGGAGGAGGAGGAGGAGGAGGAGGAGGAGGAGGAGGAGAGGAGGAGGAGGAAGCAGCAGCAGGAGGAGGAGGGAGGAGGAGGAGGATGAGGAGGAGGAGGAGGGGGGAAACGGAGGAGGCGAAGGAGGGGAGGAGGAGGAGGAGGAGGAGGAGGAGCAGCAGCAGCAGGAGGAGGAGGAGGAGGAGGGACAGGAGGAGGAGGAGGGTGAGAAGGGAGAGGGAGAAGGCGAAGAAGGGGCGGAGGAGGAGGAGGAGGAGGAGGAGCGGGAGGAGGAGCGAGCGTAAGCGAAGACCTTCCCTCCCCCATTTCCCACCCTCGGCCCCAAGTCATCAACTCGCTCTCCATTCTTGTCAGCAGAACCTGCCTCAGCCTCAAAGCTCACGAGGGCCCATGTGGGTCTGGTAACCCAGGGGCCCCATCGATCGCTCCCAGGGCACCCACACGACTAGCTGCCAGCAGCTGTTGGCCATCCAGAGTGACTGTTTGTTCTCTTGTGCTGCCGCTAAGCGAACGCAGACTGCCGAAGGGCCGACTCGACTCGACTCCGCTCGCCCTCGCCCTCGCCGTCGCTCGCCGCCGCTCGTCGAGACCGCCGCAGCCGCCCTCGTCGCCGCCGCGCCCCAGAAGCGTCCCTTCGAAGGGAAACTGCGGCACGGAATGGGCGCTCAGACAGCGCACCTGCACGTGCAAGGACCAGCGCCCTGCCCGTGCCAAAGGTGTGCCTTCCAAGGGCGAGCCCGGGCGCGCGACTGCCACCCTCGCCGCCAGCCTCTCGGGCAGTCTTGGGGTGAGGTGTGGGGCCTCTTGGGTCGCCGTGGACTGCGTTCGGACCAACAGTGCGAATCTGGTAAAACATCTTCACGCTTTCCTCTAGGTATGGGACGATGCTTGCCCATCGGGGCCCTCCTGACGCTTCTGGGGCATCTTGGAGGCCTCTTGGGCCGCCGCCGCCGCCAACCCTCGCCGCAAGCCGCCGCCCACGCCGCAGGCCGCCGTCGCCAACCCTCGCCTGGCCCCGCGAGACGCCGGCCGCGGCCGCGGCCGCGCGGGCGCCATGCGCGGGCGGCCCCCGCCGAGGGGCCACGCCGGGCGCTGCCAGGCGGCCGCCCGCTTCGGCGCGCGGGCTCGCCGCGCGGGCGCTGCCAGGCGGCCCCCCCGCGGCGCGGCAGCGGCGCCGCCGCCGAGGACGCTGGCAGCGGCGGCGGCGACGAGGGAAACGGCGACGGTCACGACGGCGGCGAAGGCGACGACGGCCACAGCTGCGGCGACGAAGGCGGCGGCGACGACAGCGACCGCGACGGCTGCGACGACGACATGGACAGAGGAGCGCGGCGAGCGGGGCAGCGACGGCGCGAGGGGCAGGAGGAGGAGGACGGGCTGCCTTGGTCGCGTCGCTTGCCTGGCCTCCTCCTCCTCCTTCTCCTCGTCCTCCTCCTCCTCCTCCTCTTCCTCCTCCTCCTCCTCCTCCTCCTCCTCCTCCTCCTCCATCCCTCTTCCTTAACAATAACTCGTCCCTGTCGCCGCCCAGACGTGTCGGTAGGACGGGACGGGCGTTTCGCCTGAGACTCTCTCACCATCTATGATCCTGGAGCTCAAAATCTGCAACAAATTCACAGCTGCAGGGCGGGTCGTTGTCAAAATGTGGCTCTCGCCTTGGCGCAGAGCGCATTGGTCTGAAAAGTTCGCGCAACAAGGATGGAGAGCGGGCGGTTTTCACAATGTAGCTCTCGCCTTGGAGCAGCGCACGGATGGAGGGCAGGTCATTGTCAAAATGTGGCTCTCGCCTTGGCGCAGAGCGCATTGGTCTGAAAAGTTCGCGCAACCGTTTCAAGGATGGAGGGCGGGTGGTCTTCACAATGTCGTTCTCGCCTTGGCGCAGCGCACGTTTATCTTAAAAAGTTTCCAGTAGCTTCACGGATGGAGGGCGGGTCGTTCCGAAATGTGGCTCTCGCCCTGGCGAAGAGCACATCCGTCTGAAACATGCACAACCGTTTCACGGATGGAGGGCGGGTGGTTTTCCAAGTATGGCTCTCGCCGGCACAGCTGCACGACGGCTTCCAAGGCATCGTACGGGCAACGTCCCACGAGAGGTTTCCTGGGACAGCATGAGATTGCCAGGACGCAGCAGCCACGTTGACTCGGTGTCCCCCGAACAGTTCTTGCACTTAGAGGCCTGGCGGTCTGACAGCAGTGTGCTTGCCATCGCCGCCCTGTCGCCGCCCGTCCTCTGGGCCTGCGCGTCGTGTCCGCCGCCGCGTGGCTGTCGTCGCCGCCCGCCGCCTCGTCGCCGCCCGCAGTGCATTGCTTCGCGCTGCTTTGCGTTGCTTGACTTTGCTTGGCATCGCTATGCTTTGCTTGGCGTGGCTCTGCATTGCTTATCAATGCGTCGCAATGCGTCGCGTTGCTTTGCATTGCTTTGCAGTGCTCTGCGTTGCACGACTCTGCATCGTGGTTTGCATTGCCCTGCGTTAGTTTGCGCTGCTTTACGCTGGTTTGCATTGCGCTGCGTTGCTTTACGTTGCGCTGCTTTGCATTGCTGTGCATTGCTTCGCACTGCGTTGCATAGCTTTGTATTGGTTTGCATTGCGTTGCATTGCGCTGCATTACGTTACATTATTTTGCATTGCGTGTCATTGCGCTGTGTTGCTTTGCATTGCGTTGCGCTACTTGCGTCGCTGTGCATTGCCTTGCAGTGTTGTTCATTGCGTTGCATCGTGTTGCCTTGCGCTTCATTGCGTTGCATCGCTTTGCATTGCGTTGCGTTGCGTTGCTGTCCAGAGCTTCCACCGCATGGATTAAACCATCTAGATTACACCACACTGATTGGAACACCTAGACTGCACCGCTTATATTACAATACATCAAAATCGCTGTTTGGGGTCAACGCTGGCTGACATGCTGAAGTCCCAGGAAAGGTGTTTTGGGACGATGTGAGATTGCCAGGGCGCAACAGTGATGCTGATTCGTGGCTCTGCAGTCCCAGGAATGGTGTTTCAGCGCGATTGAAGACTCTCAGATGGTTGTCTTCAACGGGGCAGGTCTCACAATGAGAACAAATTCTTGCACGGGCCTGTGCAGAGGGAGCTTGGAGGGAGAGCTGAATGCAACGTCGTTCTTGCGCTCTGGGTCTACACTGGCCTTCCTCCTCCTCCTCCTCCTCCTCCTCCTCCTCCTCCTCATGTTCCTCCTCCTCCTCCTTCTGCTCCCTTCCTCCATCCCCCCTCCTCCTCCTCCTCCTTCTCCCCCTCGTCCTCCTCCCATCACTCCCTACTCCTCCTCCTTCCTCCTCCTCCTCTCCTCCTCCCCTCCTCCTCCACTTCCTCCTGCCTCCTCCTCCTCCTCTCCTCCTCCTACTCCTCCTCCCTCCTCCCTCCTCCTCCCCCTCCTTCCTCCTCCCCCCTTCCCCTTCTTGTCGTCCTCCCCCTCCTCCTCCTCCTCCTCCCCTCCTCCTCCTCCTGCTCCTCCTCCTCCTCCTCCTCCTCCTCCTCCTCCTCCTCCTCCTCCTGCTGCTCATCCTCCTTCCCGCACGTCCCGTTCGGGCTCTGCCGCTTCAGCGTGCCCCCCGCGCTGGCCGGCACGCGCCGACTCCGAGTGGCCCCGACCAGCGCCGCGGCGGCCGGCCAGGACGGCGCCCCTCTCCTCAGAGCATGACCTGGGGCGAGGGGGAAGCACGAGGGGGAGGCGCGAAGGAGGAGGAGCGAGGAGGAAGAGGAGGAGGCGCGAAGAGGAGGAGGAGGAGGAGGAGGAGGAGGAGGAGGAGGAGGAGGAGAAGGAGGGGGCGGAGGACAAGCTAGGTGCGCTCGCGTCATATCTGACATCCTACCCTTCCCTCCCATCCCTTACCATGGCGTAGATGCCCTCTGTACTCGAACAGTCGGATGTCGAGCAGGGCAATGATCCCGAAAGGGTACGCGATGCATTGTAGAGCACGGCATGGCATGGCGTAGAAGAGCACCGCAAAGCGTAGTATGTCACAGCATGGCGTGGCGTGGCGTAGTGAAGAATTGCATCACAAAGCTTTGCAACGCAAAGCATGGCATCGCACAGCGGCCCCGAACATCACATTGCATAGCATGGCGTTGAAGATCAAAGCGTAGCATGGCATAGCACGACGTGGCACTTAAGCACTGCATATCACAGCTTCAGCTGAAGGCATGGCATCACGCAACGGAACACAACCTAGCATTGCATTGCATGCCGTGGCATGGCGCGGGAAATGACGCCAACGCTGCAGCGGGAGCACGATTCGGAACGAGCGGAAGCGCGGAAATGAGGCCAACGCTGCAGCGGGAGCACGATTCGGAACGAGCGGGGCCCGAAAATGAGGCCGGCGCCTCAGCGAGAGCAGCATATTGAAAATTATCCCACTGCGACCCTACCTAGAAGTTGGAGCCTCTAGGAAAGAACCATTAGTAGGAGCGGTATACGCCGTCCTCCTAAGTACATATATATATATGTATATATAGCAGCAGCAGCAGCAGCAATAGTGGATGCTGTACTGCGCTATGCTTTGCTATGCTATGCTCTGCTATGCTCTGCTCTGCTCTGCTCTGCGCTGCTATGCTACGCTATGCTATGCTATGCTATGCAGGGCTAGGCTAGGCTATGCTATGCTATGCTGCGCTATGCTATGCTGCGCTATGCTATGCTATGCTATGCTATACTCTGGTTTTGATTTGCCTTCGCTTTTGCCTTCACTTTTGCATTTGCTTTTGCTTTTGCTTGGCACCCAGGGAGCGCAACTGGGGGAACCGCGCGTTTGCTTTTACCTTTGCTGTTGCCTTTGCTTGGCTCCCAGGGGACCGGGGGAACCGCCCGGGGCGGTTAGCACTGCCCGGCCCGGCCCTGCCCCTTTAAGCGAAGAGAGTAGGAACCCTTTAAGGCAGAGCCTAGGTAGGGAAAACATGCAAGCGAAAACCCAACTCCGGGGATTCCTTTGTAAAAAACAGTGCGCGGGGGGGGGGGGGGGGGGCGAACACTCCCAACCCGTCATCAGGGGAAGGAGGAGAGTAGCATTCACATTGAGTAACTGTGGAGGAAGAGGAGAAGGAGGAGGAGGAGAAGGAGGAGGAGGAGGAGGAGGGGGAGGAGGAGGAGAAGGAGGAGGAGGAGGAGGAGAAAGAGGAGGAACCGACCCGATGCAGGCCTGGGCGGTTTGCGCGTTTTCAACAGGCATCCTTCTGTGGAGTCCGAACGAAAACGAAAACGAATCAGAAAACCACCACCCCCCAAAAAAAAAACTGACGAATCTGTTCTGGCGGTCGACCACGGAATTAAATCTGAAAGTTTGATTTGTGTGGTTGTATATATATATATGGTCGCACCCCCCCAAGATGTATATTTTGATGGGGTCTGAAGACTAAGTTCCTCTAAGGAAGCTTTGCGTTGTTTGTGTTGGTGGCCAGTAATGCCCACCAGACGCTGCTATTTTCTAAGATTCCTAAGGCAACCGAAGGAAGGTGGCCACCAAACACTGCTATTTTCTAAGATTTCTAAGATTTCTAAGATTTCCGCAACCATCCCAAGGCCTTGCAGAGCAGCCACGCGCACGCAGCAACCCTGAATGGCAACCAAACGCTGCTATTTTCTAAGATTCCCAAGGCGACCGAAGGAAGGTGGCCACCAAACACTGTTTTTTCTTTCTAAGGTTTCTAAAATTTCTAAGATTTCCGCAACCATCCCCAGGCTGGCCTGAAAGGTTGCGAAAATCTTAGGAATCTTAGAAATCTTAGAAAATAGCAGTGTTTGGTGGCCACCTTCCTTCGGTTGCCTTCGGAATCTTAGAAAATAGCAGTGTCTGGCGACCATTATGGGTTGCTGTGTGCGCGTGGCTGCTCCGCAGGGCCCCGGGATGGTTGCGTAATTCTTAGATGTTTTATATTTTTTATTTTTGTTTGAATCTTAGAAAATAGCAGTGTTTGGCGACCATTATGGGTTGCTGTGTGCGCGCGGCTGCTCCGCAGGGCCTTGGGATGGTTGCGGAAATCTTAGAAATCTTAGATGTTAGCAGTGTTTGGTGGCCACCTTCCTTCGGTTGCCTGAAGAATCTTAGAAAATAGCAGCGTTCGGCGACCGTTCAGGCATTCTGCGTGCGCGTGGCTGCTGCGCAAGCGCACGCAACAGCAAGCCGCGCGTTGGCGGTGTTAACAGCGCGGCAACGACGCAATTCCCATGGACGCCCGCTTAGCGGCTTCCAATGTCATGGCTGGCCAACGGCGAGCCGCAGAGGCAAGGACGCAAGGGTGCCCCGCGCATGCTACGTTCACGATTGCAACGCGCGCAACAGCCACGCGAAGTCAGACGCGTGCCCTTTGTCGACCCCGCGCAGCGATCTGGATGCACCCCAAATGGTTGCATGCCTCCCCGAGCAAATTCGCCTAGCACCCGCTGCTAGCTGTTAGACTCCTGCGCAGCGCCTGGCCCACGACGGCGGCGGCCGCCTCAGTCCGAATCCGAGTCGATCGCCACGACGCCTGTTGAGGGCTTAGAAGCACGGCCGTCGACGAGGGAAGGGATTGGGGGGGGGCAGACGAACCGCCCGACAGCCGCGAGCAGAGGAACAACCATGCCCTCGACTTTACGGGCCGCCATTCAAAAACCCGCTGGTTAACAAACGGAAGTGTGCCATGTTGCAGTGGCTCTCATATTGGTCTCTGGCTCTCGAGGCACGCGCGTCGGTTGCAACAGTGGCGGTTTTGCCGAAGGAGCCCAGGGTCTCGCGACCACGCAAACACGGAAAGCGGCCAGGAAGTGTTGTTCCTATCAACTACGGTTGCTCAATCTAGTTCGCGGGTCCCTTTTGTGTCTGCGGTGGTCCAAATGCGCTCGTCGAGAAAATCCGAGGCCCCACGCGCACCCGACGACGCCGATCACGATCGAGATGTCGTCGGGCTTGGGCGCGCCGTGCAGCTGCGCGCACTTGACCATCTGGTCGGCCGCGGCGTGAACATCATCATCGGTGCCTGTGAGTATGACCTTGAAGCTCTCGTAAGGCACGTTATCAACGATGCCGTCGGAGCAGCAGATGATGATGTCTCTCGGGTTCAAATTGACGGCGCCGCAGTCGGCCTGCGCCGCGGCGCGCTCCAGATCAACGCCAACCCTGGCCACGCCAAGCAAAAACGCGACCTGCTTCGGACCGATCACCTCGCCTGAAGCCGCGGCGATGCGGACGTGGTGGCCCCCGGTGATAAATAGCCGCGTGTAGCTTCCCGTCAGAGCCGACTTGCGCCATACCTGGATGGATACGTCCCCGATGTGGCAGTAGGCCATCTTGGTGCCAGACGCAGAGAACAAAAAAAACGACCGTGGTGGAACCGTACGACGTGGTGGTCTGGATGGCGAGCTGCAAGAGCCTCGTGGTTTATGTTGCTGTGGTTTACGTAACTGTTTTGTTCGCCGTTTGGTGCGTGCGTATGTTATTGTTCCTGTCTGCTCGGGCCTCGCCGTCCACGCCGCAGGAGCGCCCGCGGCCATGCTCCGCACGTCGCCGCCGATCTCGCGGGCCACCTGGGCGTCGAACTCTTGCTCGTCGCCCGCCCAGTGGAACCGCTGGCGGAGTAAGAAGCGGAGGCAGTTCCGGAGGTCCCACGAGAGGTCCTCAGGGTTGAAGCGGGGCGCGACTCCGCTTACCCCGTCGCACACGACGCCCCAGTTAGCCGCCGCCGCCGTCATGTCGGCGCTGGGCCTGTTGAGGAGCGGGCGCTGCGCCTTGGCGGCGCACCAGGAGGCGAGGCGGAGCATCATCGGCATTGCTGCCGCGAGGGTTCGTGGAAGCTGCGCCGCGAGTTCTGCGTCGAAGCAGGCTCGGGCCAGAACGCGTTGCCACATGAAGAAAAAGTTGCGTGGAAGGCGAGCGAGGGCGAGGGGGGAGAAGCGTAGAGGGGAAGACGGAGGAGGAACAGGAGGGGCAGGCGGAGGGGGGGGGAGGGGGAGGAGGAGGAGGGGGAAGAGGAGGAGGAGGAGGAGGAGGAGGAGGAGGGGGAGGACGAGGAGGAGGAGGAAGAGGCGGAGGAGAAGGAAGAGGAGAACGAGGGGGAGGATGGGGAGGAGGAGGAGGCACAGGAGGAGACGACGACGAGGAGGAGAAGGAGGGGGGGAGGAGGACGAGGAGGAGGAGGAGGAGGAGAGGAGAGGAGGGGGAGGAGGAGGAGGGAGAGGAGGAGGAGGAAAAAAGGGCGGAGGAGGACGGGGAGGGGGAGGGCGAGGAGGAGGAGGAAGGAGGAGGAGGAGAAGGAGGAGGAGGAGGATGCGATCGATGAGGAAGGGGGGGTCGAGAATGCACGCATTGCACTGGAAAGCATTCTACTGCAACAATGCAAATGCAATCCAACGCAATGCAACGCAGAACTGGGGAATTTCGCTCCTGTGTGATCTGGAGCGCTTCGCCCCTTGGAGCCTTTCGCCCCGTCTCTGGATGGAGCATTTCGCCCCGTCTCTGGATGGAGCAGTTCGCCCCTATGTATCTGGAGCGTTTCGCCCCTTGGAGCCTTTCGCCCCGTCTCTGGATGGAGCATCTCGCTGCGTCTCTGGATGGAGCTATTCGCCCCCATGTATCTGGAGCGTTTCGCCCCTTGGAGCCTTTCGCCCCGTCTCTGGATGGAGCATTTCGCCCCGTCTCTGGATGGGGCAGTTCGCCCCTATGTATCTGGAGCATCTCGCCCCTTGGAGCCTTTCGCCATGTCTCTGGACGGAGCATTTCGCCCCGTCTCTGGCTGGAGCAGTTCGCCCCTATGTATCTGGAGCGTTTCGCCCCTTGTAGCCTTTCGCCCCGTCTCTGGATGGAGCATTTCGCCCCGTCTCTGGCTGGAGCATTTCGCCCTTGCGTGGTCTGGAGCGCTTCGCCCTTTGGAGCCTGTCGCCCCGTCTCTAAATGGAGCATTTCGCCCCTGCGTGATCTGGAGCACGTCGCCCCTTGGAACATGTCGCCCCGTATCTGACTGGAACAATTCGCCACCTGGGAGCGGGAGGGCAATGGAGAGCAAAGAAGAGGATGAGGAAGAGATGAGTGGAAGACATGAACAGGGCACGAAAATATAGATCTTGGGGGGGGGGGGGCGAGATATATATATATATATATATATATATATATATATATATATATGCGTATACACACATTGTGTTTTGTTTGGTTTCTTTCATTTGGAAAGCCTCACAATCGAAATCCTTTGGAAAGCGCCACAAAAGGATTCCATTGGAAAGCCTCACAATCGGAATCCTCTGGAAAGCACAACGAAGGGATTCGATTGGAAAGCAACACAACAGGAATGCTTTGGAAAGCTCCACAAAAGGATTTTATTGGAAAGCCTCACAGCAGGAATCCTTCGGAAAGCACAACAAAAGGGATTCCATTGGAAAGCCTCACAGCAATAATCCGGTCGAAAGCACCACAAAGGGATTGCACTGGAAAGCCTCACAACAGGAATCGTTTGGAAAGAGCAACCAAGGGAATGTATTGGAAAGCCTCACAGCAGGAAACCTCTGGAAAGCCGCACATAGGGATTGCACTGGAAAGCCTCACAACAGGAATCCTTTGGAAAGCGCCACAAAGGGATTGATTCTACTGGAAAGCCTCACAGCAATAATCTTCTGGAAAGCACCACAAAGGAATTCGATTGGAAAGCCTCACGACAGGAATCTTCTGGAAAACACAACAAAGGGATTCGATCGGAAAGCCTCACAGCAGGAGTCCTTTGGAAAGCGCCACAAAGGGATTCTATTGGAAAGCCTCACAACAGGAATCCTTTGGAAAGCGCCGGAAGAAGCCGAAAACGGATCAGAACCCCCCCCCCAAAAAAAAACAACAACAAAAACTAAAGTTTCGAATATCATCAAGCGGTCGACCACGGAATTATGTCTGAAAGTTTTGTTTGTGATTTGTGTTATTTGTTTAAAGAAAGCCTCACGATCGGAATCCTCTGGAAAGCACCACAAAGGAATTCTACTGGAAAACCTCACAGCAGGAAGCCTTGGGAAAACACAGCGAAAGGAGTCGATTGGAAAGCCTCACAACCGGAATCCTCTGGAAAGCGCAACAAAGGGATTCGATTGGAAAGCCTCACAGCAAGAATCCTCTGGAAAGCACAACAAAGGGAATCGAATGGAAAGCCTCACAGCAGGAATCCGGTGGAAAGCGCCACAAAGGGCTTCTATTGGAAAGCCTCACCACAGGAATCGTTTGGAAAGCGCCACAAAGGGATTCGATTGGAAAACCTCACAACAGGAATCCTCTGGAATGCCAGACAAAGGGATTGAATCGGAAAGCCTCACAACAGGAATTCCTTGGAAAACGCCACATCGGGATTCCGCTGGAAAGCCTCACAGAACAAATTCGCTGGAAAGCACCACAGACGGATTCGGTTGGAAAGCCTCACAGCAATAATCCTCTCGAAAGCACAACAAAGGGATTCGATTGGAAAAACTCACAACAGGAATCCTCTGGAAAGTGCCACAAAAGGGATTTTATTGGAAACCCTCACACCAGGAATCCTCTGGAAAGCCTTACAAAGGGACTCGATTGGAAAGCCTCACGATATGAACCCTTTGGAAAACGCCACAAAGGGATTCGACTGGAGAGCCTCACAGCAAGAATCCTCTGGAAAGCGCCACAAAGTCCTTCCATTGGAAAGCATCACAATCGGAATCCTTTGGAAAGCGCCACAAAGGGATGCTATTGGAAAGCCTCGCAACAGGAATGCTTTGGAAAGCTCCACAAAGGGATTCGGTTGGGAAGCCTCACAACAGGAATCCTTTGGAAAGCGCCACAAAGGGCCTCTATTAGAAAACCTCACAGCAAGAATTCTCTGGAAAGCACCACAAAGGGATTCGATTGGAAAGCCTCACAGCAAGAATCCTCTCAAAAGCACAACAAAACGATTCGATTGGAAAGCCCCATTGCTGGAATCCTCTGGAAAGCACAAGCAAGGGATTTCATGGGAAAGCCTCACAATCGGAACCCTTGGAAAGCGCCACATAGAGATTCAATTGGAAAGCGTCACAATCGGAATCCTCTGGAAAGCGCCCCAACGGGATTCCATTGGAAAGCCTCACAACAGGAATCCTCTGGAAAGCACAACGAAGGGATTCGATTGGAAAGCCTCACAACAGGAATGCTTTGGAAAGCTCCACAAGGGGATTCGATTGGAAAGCCTCACGACAGGAATGCATTGGAAAGCGCAACAAAAAGATTCGATTGGGAAGCCTGCCAGCAAGAATCCCCTGGAAAGCACCACGAAGAGATTGTATTGGAAAGCCTCACAACAGGAATCCTGTGGAAAGCGCCACAAAAGGATTCGATTGGAAAGCCTCACAGCTGGAATCCTCTGGAAAGCGCCACAAAGGGCTTCCATTGGAAAGCATCACAACAGGAGTCCTCTGGAAAGCGCCACAAAGGGATTCGATTGGAAAGCTTCACAACAGGAATCCTTTGGAAAACACAACGAGGGATTCGATTGGAAAGCCTCAAAACAAGAATCCTTTGGAAAGCGCCACAAGGGATTTGATTGGAAAGCCTGACAACAGGAACCCTTTGGAAAAGCCACGAAGCCACCATTGCGTGCTTGTTAAAACGACCAAACCGTCCAGGCCTGCATTGGGTCTGCTTCGGGAGGAGGAGGAGGAGGAGGAGGAGGAGGCGCGGCGGACGCGGGTCTTCTCCGCGCGCCCGACGCACATTAGTCGGGAGCCGGCAGACACCCTCGCCGCCCGGCCAAAAGGGGCGGCACCCCTGGGGGTGGCTGAAGCGGCAGAGCCCGAACGGGACGTACAGAAAGGAGGAATAGCTGGAGGAGGAGGAGGAGGAGGACGACGAAGAGGACGAGGACGAGGACGAGGACGAGGACGAGGACGAGGACGAGGAGGAGGAGGACGACGAAAAGCGGGAGGGGGGAGGAGGAGGAGGAGGAGGAGGAGGAGGAGGAGGAGGAGGAGGAGGAGGAGGAGGAGGAGGAGGGGGGAAGGGAGCGAGGGGGCTTCGAAAGAAGGAGCGAGGGAGAGGAGCGAGGGAGATGAGGAGAACAGAGGGCGGGGAGGATGGAGCGAGGAAGAGGTGCGAGGGGAAGGATCGAAGGCGAGGAGCGAGAGAGAGAGGGGGAGGAGGAGGAGGAGGAGGAGGAGGAGGAGGAGGAGGAGGAGGAGGAAGAGGAGAAGGAGGAGGAGGAGGAGGAGGAGGAGGAGGAGGAGGAGAGGAGGAGGAGGAGGAGGAGGAGGAGGAGGAGGAGGAGGAGGATCGAGTTACCAATTAGTCTGCTCATGTTTGGATGTTTGCCTGGCCTCTGGAGGCCAGAGACCTCCAGGGGACCTGCTCCTCGTTTCCCCCCGGAGGCAGGAGGGAGGGAGAGAGGGGGGGAGGCTGGAAGGCAGGGAGAAAGGGAGGGAAGGAAGGGGGGGGGGGCACGGAGGCAGGGGGGGAGGCAGGCACTGGAGGCCTCCCAAGTGGGGCTGGAGTGGATGGGGTCGGAAAGGGGGAGGGGAGAGGGAGGGGAGGGGGAGGGGAGGAAGGGAGTAGGTGGCGACACCCGATCCCTTCCCCCACCAACCATCGATCCTCCTGAGCCGACTGGAGGCAGGGGGTAGGGCTCGGATTTCGCAACGTGCTCGACGAATCCCGAACCCTAATTACCCCCGCCGCCCGTCTAGTTGCCCGGATCGTTGGTCGGCGAGGCCCTTGTGCCAGTTTTCGTCGCGGCGTGGCAGCAGAATTCCAGGCCCGTGCAATGTTTGTTCTGTTTGGGCTCTCCGTTTTGTTTTTGTTTTGGGCTGCCGTGTTTTTCTGTTTTGGCAAATTAAGGCAGTGTCGTTTTGTTTATGTTTTGGGTTGCCGTTTTTGTTGTCTTGGTCGACCGCAACACCAAAAGTTAAAAACGCCCCCAGCGTTTTCAAGAACAGCTAAGGGCGAGGGTAGGGTTCGGATTTCGCAGCTGAAGGAGGGAGGGGGGGCGAGGCTGGGAGGCATGGCGGGTGGAGGCAGGCAGTGGAGGCCTCCCAAGTGGGGCCGGAGTGGATGGGGTCAGAAGATCGCTCCGCACCGCCGATACACCGGCGACGTCGGGAAAGAGAAAGATGGACTCCAGATCGCGCCGTATCGCCGAAGCTTCGGCGACGCGCTGCGATCCTCCGACCCCATCTGCTCCAGAACCGATTGCGAAGAGGGCTGACGCGGAAGGCAAAAGGGCCGTGATCTTCGCCGCGCGCTGCTGCAGCACACTTTAGCACAACAAGCGGAAAGACATGCTCCCCATCACCCCCGGCCTCCCCACAGCAGAGCACAGACCGCAGCAAAAGAGATAGAGAGAAAGGGCGACATAAAAATTCGGGTGTTGCTAGAAGTGGCCCTGGCCCAAGGTGTCCCCAGGATTTCCGAGGAGGCCCCCAAGGCCCCCAGAGCACCCCGTCACGAGGCCCAGGGGGGCCCCAGGGGCTCCAGAGTTGAGCGAAAAGCTGGGGGGGGGCACCTTGGGCCAGGGGCACCTTCGGCAACCCCCGAGAGGAGGCGGAGAGAAGAGAGAGCACCAGATCGGGCTGGAGGAAGAGCGGCCCCTCGGGCCAGGGGCCCCTTTTCAGCAAACCCCAGAGAGAGAGGTGAAGAGCCCTGGAGTTTCTGAGTTGTGGATGTCTGGGGACTGGGCCGGGGGAAGAAAGGAGCGAGGTAAGCTTTAGGTCGGGCGTGTCCTCCTACAGGCGGATGTTGGGCGATGGTGTATTGCATTTGTACGTGTGTATTATATATATACACTGACAGCGTGTGTATCAAAAAGTCGTCCCCGTATGTTTTGTTTTGCCTATTTGGGAAGATTCCTCCTGTAGAGGGACATGCCGGACTTAAGGTGAGCTGTAGAGCTCTGGACCTGGGGGCTGGGTCGACGACGTCGGCGGGAGCAGGTCTCGAAAACCGAAAGGGCGGGGGAGGAGAGGGGGGAGGAGGCAAGCCAGGTGCGAGAGCGTCATATCTGATGTCCGACCCCTCCCTTCCGTCCCTCCCCCTCCCCCTCCTCCTCCTCCTCCTCCTCCTCCTCCTCCTCCTCCTCCTCCTCCTCCTCCTCCTCCTCCTCCTCCTCCTCCTCCTCCTCCTCCATTCATTTTCATTTCGTCCCTTACCATTGCGTCGATCTCCTCTCTGTTCGCACAATCGGGTGTCGAAGAGGGCAACGGCCCCGAGAGTGCGCGGTGCACGGTGCAGCACGGCATAGCATGGCATAGAAAGGCACGGCCACGAGCGAGGGGAGGAGCGGAGGGGGGGTTCTGGAGTTCTGGATATGGGGATTGGGCCGACGAAGGACCGAACAATAAAAACTTCCCTTTTGCTGTTTATGCTCCTCGGCTGGCTCGGCTCTGCTGCTCAGGGGGGGGGGGCAGGAAATCGACCTGGAATCGGCGATACATCGCAGACTGATGGAAGACAGGCCCCCGATGGCGGAACCGCATGTTCTGGAGCGGGGTGGTCTGTCAGGCCCATACCGGCACTCAATGGGCGATTGGGGGTCGATGCATCCCCCCCTGAGCCTATCCCCGTCCCTGCTGGTCTTCGGGCCGCAACTCCGGCCTCCGGCGGCCGTCCGGGACGACCCGGGCACGCCCGGAACGCACCCGGCGAGGCGCAGCTGCTGCAAGGCAGCCCGAGGCTGGGCAGCCGCCAGGACCCGACGAAGGTGCCCGAAAACCCCCGACCCTGACCGACGAAAATGCCAGGATGAGGAGGAGAAGGAGGATGAGGAGGAGGAGGAGGAGGAGGAGGAGGAGGAGGAGGAGGGAGGGAAGGAGGGAGGGAGGAGGAGGAGGAGGAGGAGGAGGAGGAGGAGGAGGAGGAGGAGGAGGACCCTGACCGTGTTCCCTATACCCCTCTCCTGGGCGCCCCTGGGAACCCTCGGCCTCGGACCCTCCACCGACGGCGCGCGCGCGGCATGGACCCGCACTCGTGCCCCGGGGGCGGCCGCCAGCGCGGCCCGCAGCGCCTCCGCGTGCCTCGGCTCCACGGGGTTCCCTCCGGCACGGGGGTCTCGTCGTCGTCGCCGTCGCCGTGGTCGTGGTCGTGGTCATGGTCGTCGTAATCGTCGTCGTCGTCGTCGTCGTCGTCGTCGTCGTCGTCGTCGTCGTGGTCGTGGTCAACGTCGTGGCCGTCGTCGTGGTCGTCGTCGTCGTGGTTGTGGTCGTGGTCGTCGTCGTCGTCGTCGTCGTGGTCGTGGTCAACGTCGTGGTCGTGGTCGTGGTCGTGGTCGTGGTCGTGGTCGTGGTCGTCGTCGTCGTCGTCGTCGTCGTCGTCGTCGTCGTCGTCGTCGTCGTGGTCGTCGAAATGGCCGTCCCCGTGGCCATGGTCGTCACTGTGCCCTGAGACCCTGGCGTTGCAATTCCTGAACTGCCTCCCCGAAGCCTGAGGCTTCGAGCGGCTACGAGCCCGGAGGGCGGGCCGCCTCCAAGAAGTGGCTGTGGCCCTGGCGCCGCGCACGCCCGTCGCCGAGAGAGACAGCAGCTGCAAGACGGGGAGGGGCGCTCCTGTTCCAAAGTGGGCCCTCGCCTCGAGCCTCAGCCAACACAGTGCTGCCGGAGGGACAGAGAACGGCGCAGCACCTTGCGCTTGAGGCGTCCCCGCTGCTCGTGATAACCAGAGCTGCCAAGCGTGCACAGACAGCTCCGCGGACAGCGGACGGAGGCCGGCTCCCTTCCAAGGCGGGGGGCGGGCCGACGGAGCGCGCGCGTTTCGCGAGCCAGGGGGGCCCCCCGTCGTGTCGAGTGAAGGGACGTGGTCAAGCAGGGGCTCCTGACGAGGGGGATCGGTGCGGCATGGAGCGTTGCAGCATCGATGATGCACCTTGGGCCTACTCTTGTCCTCCTCCTCCTCCTCCTCCTCCTCCTCCTGCTCCTCCTCCTCCTCCTCCTCCTCCTCCTCCTCCTCCTCCTCCTCCTCCTCCTCCTCCTCCCTCCTCCTCCTCCTCCTCTCTCCTCCTCCTCTCCTCCTCATCGATTCTCCTCCTCCTCCTCCTCCTCCTCCTCCTCCTCCTCCTCCTCCTCCTCCTCCTCCTCGATACTCGGCCCTGGACCCCCGGCCCTCGATCCTATGTACTGCTCGACCCTCGACCCTCGACCCTCGCGACCCTCGACCCGACCCTCGTCCCTCGACCTCTCTCCCGCGGTCCGCCGGGTCTGCCGACATCCGCAGGAAGATGTGACCTGCTCCATCCGCGGGCCCCAGCAGTCGGGACCCCTTCCCCGCTGGAAGCATCTCGCCCCAGAGCCACTTCTGCTGGCCCCTGGGGGCCGAAAAACAGCTTCTCGAGGCCGAGGCCACGGAAAACGCATTCACTCGAGCCAGGCATCCAGGAGCACGCGTCGGCAAGGAACCGACAAAAACACGCTACGCCCCCAGACTCCGGAACCGAAATTGCCCGCATCTGCATCTGCAGACTTGCCAAACAAGAGGTGGTGGAGAACGCAGAGGGACTTCAAGAGAACGCAGAGGGATTTTGTAGACTCGTCGAACCAATCAAGTCTTGGGCAAATCGATTGTGGAGGAAACTGTTCTCCCCCACATGCTTAGTGGGGTTCTGGTTTTCTTCGCTCCCGCGTCGCACCCGCGTCTACTCACCCCTCTCCTCCTCCTCTTCCTTCTCACACAGCACCGCTCAGCTCAGCACAGCACCGCACAGCCGACCGCAGCACAGCACAGGACAGCGCAGGACAGCACAGCACAGCACACGCACAGCATGCCCCAGTCGTCCAAGCATAGCAAACATGTCACTTTCTCGACACTATAGGGGGTGCGCAAAGGGGGGTCTTTCACCGCGGCCTCTATACGCCCCAGTCGTCCACGCACAGCACGCATGGCATTTTCTCGACACCATACGGGGTGCGCAAAGGGTGGTCTCCCACCGCGGCCGCCATCCGTGAGTCTCCCACCGCGGCCGCCATCCGTGACGGTCGCCCAGGGCACAGCACGCATGGCATATCCTCGACAGCATAGGGGGTGCGCAAGGGGGGGTCTCGCACCGCGGCCGCTATCCGTGACGGTCGTCCACGGCACAGCACGCATGGCATATCCTCGACACCATAGGGGGTGCGCAAGGGGGCGTCTCTCACCGCGGCCGCTATCCGTGACGGTCGTCCAGGGCACAGCAGACATGGCATGTTCTCGACACTATACGGGGTGCGCAGAGGGTGGTCTCTCACCGCGGCCGCTATCCGTGACGGTCGTCCAAAGCACAGCAGGCATGGCATGTTCTCGACACCATAGGGGGTGCGCAAAGGGGGGTCTTTCAGCTGCTCGATATGCGCAGGGGGTGGTGTTCGCAGGGGCACAGCTGCGCATGGCACGGTAGTCCAGGCACGCAGGCATGCATATTCTCGACACCATAGGGGGGCGCAGGGTGGTCTCTCACCGCGGGCCGCTCTCCGTGACGGTCGTCCAGGGCACAGCACGCATGCATATTCCTCGACACATAGGGGGTGCGCAAGGGGGTCTCTCACCGCGGCCGCTCCGTGACGGTCGTCCAGGGCACAGCACGCATGGCATATTCTCGACACCATAGGGGGTGCGCAGGGGGTGGTCTCTCACCGCGGCCGCTATCCGTGACGGTCGTCCAGGGCACAGCAGGCATGGCATATTCTCGACACCATAGGGGGTGCGCAGGGGGTGGTCTCTCACCGCGGCCGCTATCCGTGACGGTCGTCCAGGGCACAGCAGGCATGGCATATTCTCGCACCGTAGGGGGTGCGCAAAGGTGGTCTCTCACCGCGGCCGCTATCCGTGACGGTCGTCCAGGGCACAGCAGTCATGGCATATTCTCGACACTATACGGAGTGCGCAGGGGGTGGTCTCTCACCGCGGCCGCTATCCGCGACGGTCGCCCAGGGTACAGCAGGCATGGCAGATTCTCGACACCGTAGGGGGTGCGCAAAGGGTGGTCTCTCACTGCGGCCGCTATCCGTGACAGTCGTCCAGGGCACAGCAGTCATGGCATTCTCGACACTATAGGAGGTGCGCATGGGGTGGCCTCTCATAGCGGCCGCTATCCGTGACGGTCGTCCAGGGCACAACGGTATTGGCGGGGCAACGGCCACCAACATCATTCTCACATGCTTCACTTCAGCTATCATCACTCCAACCATAATATAAGTATGTCGGGTTCCTCGGTAGCGTAATTTTTGAATCGGCGATAACTCGGGTTGTCCGGGGGGGGAGGAGGGGACCGGCCGATAACCTAATCTTCGCGCTGTGGGCAGCCCTGCATATGCCCGCGCCCCCCGACCCCAGACCTGCACAGCCGGCAGGGTTAGGTTATCCTTGGGGGAGGGGGTGGGAGGGGGGCCAGCCCGATAACCCGGGTTATCGCCGGACCCCCCCTGAAAACAGTCTCTAGTCGATCCCCTCCTTGAAAGGGCAAGCTTTCTCATCCCCGAGCCGTCTCCGGCGGCCCCCGTGCCGAGGGGGGGCAGGGCGGGGCCACCCGTGGAGCAGGCGTAGGTCGGGCGAGTCCCCCTACGGGCGGACATTGGACGAAACATAAACAATAAAGACTCAAATAAAGACTCAAATGCTTCAACAAAAAACACTCAAATCCTTTCTATAATACATATATAGCAAAAAAAAAAACTCAATTGTCAACATCTTCCTCGTGTACAAGGACGTGCCCGACTTCAGAGAAGGCCCGAGGCCGGCGCAGAGCCTCCGGGGCCGGGCTCCTCCAGGAGGGCACCCTTTTTCCTGGACGTCCGACCAAAAGGGGGGCGCGCCGGCAGCGAAGAGGACGAAGAGGGAAAGCAAAGCTGATGAGTCTTGGGTTTGCGCTGGTCCTCCTCCCCCCTCCCTCCTCCCTCCTCCCTCCTCCCTCCTCCCTCCTCCCTCCTCCCTCCTCCCTCCTCCCTCCTCCTCCTCCTCCTACTCCTCCTCCTCCTCCTCCTCCTCCTCCTCTTCTTCTTCCTCCACCTCCTCCAGACGTCGTGGGTTTTTCAGATTTGGCGGCGAGCGAGGGGGGGAGCAGGAGAGGGAGGAGGAGGAGGAGGAGAAGGCCTTCTCAGAAGGCGGCGGGGCTTCTCCGAAGCCCTCGCGCCTTCCGAAAAGTTCCCTGTGTCCTCGGGGAAGACTCCGGAAACTCCTCAGAAAAGGCGAGGGGGCTTCCGAGCCTTCTGGGAAGCCCGCTCTCACTTCCCCCCCCTGGGCTCGCCGCCGACAAATGGACCAAACAGGTCGGGCCCCTCTCGGGGATGTACGATAGGGGGGGGGGCGCCCACCCTCGCAATGGGGTGCGCCCGACTAGCCCCCTTGGGGGGTGCATCCCCGAGTCTCCCCCCTCTTCTGCGCGGCTTGGCTTGTCGTGGGAAGGTCGGGGGGCGGGGGGCGAGAGGTCGCCTGCGACCGACACGGCGTGGCTCTCGTTGCCGACGCGGATGCTCCGGCCCCAGGGGCCGGGCTTTCTCTCCCCGCGATCGCCGTGGACGGCCCCGGGGGGCTCTGCAGCGGCACCCGTAGACCAAGAGAAGCTGCAGCAAAAAGCCTCCCGTCGGGTCGTTTACCGTTCACGACGCGAAGCTGCCAGGGAGGAGCCCTCTCCCTCGGGCGCGCGCATCCATGGGCCCGTGGAGCTGCGGGTCGAGGCCAAACACATAGAGACCCAGCGCGGCCCGCTCTGGCGACGAGGCGCTTCGCACCCGTGTGGCAACGGCACCCATCGCGGATCCACGCGCCCGGCGGTCGGGAGCTTCTGCTCGGCGGCGTCGCCGCGGCGGCCCCAGCGACGCGCTCGCCCCTGGCAGGCGGACAGCGCGTCGCTCCGCTCCGAAGGGCGGGAGGCCGAGACGTGCTCGGGACGTTGACGCTGGGGGGGCTCGGGCAGTGGGCAAGGCGCGGTGAACCAGAACGGGCGGAGCGACACGCTGAGCCCAAGGTCCTGACCGTAATCCGTGTTTGCGCTTCCTCGGGAGGAGCCCTTTTTTACCTCACGGCGACAGGAGTCGGCGGCGAGCCAAGGGGGGAGGTGGGAAGGAGAAGGCCTTGTCAGAAGGCTCGGAAGTCCCCGGCCTCCTGACACACGTTCTCAGCCTTCCCCCAAGACGCGGAAGACCTCTCAGAAGGCCGGGGGGCTTCTGAGAGGCCCCGCCGCCATGTTAAGGGCCTTCTGCTTCTCACTTCCCTCCTTCGCTCGCCGCCACCAAACAATGTTCTAAGACCCTTTCTGTTTGGAGCCGTCTGGGGGATTCCAGGCTCTGGTCTCGAGGCCTTTTTTTGTTGGTCAGCCCCCTGGGGGCCGTTTTCGGAGGCCGCTTGCGGGGTGAAGAACTGCACTTAAGTCGAGCGTGTCCCTCTACAGGAGGAATATCCAAAAACAACCACAAAAAATAATAATAATAATAGTAATAATAATAATAATAATAATAATAATAATAATAACAGTAGTAGTAGTAGTAGTAATAATAATAATAATGACAATAATGATGATAATACGAAAATGCAATATCCATGTGGATGTTGGATCCCAGCGGCATATGTGTCAGCCGCTTCGCGGGTGACGCTGGACTACCTGAAGTAATAATAATAATAATAATAATAATAGTAATAACAATAATACTAATAATAGTAATAATAATAATAATCATAATAATATGGTGACATTTTTTTGATATTTTCTCCTTCTCACTTCCCCCCTTAGCTCACCGCCGATCCTCGAGAAGAGACCTCTCCCTCGTGGCGGCCGGGAGGGGGCGCCCGAGAAGAGGCGCCTGCGAGCGCCAGCGTGGCGCCCGGGCGGGCCTCCGCGAGCGCAAGGGCGGCCTGCCGCGAAGGGGGGGGGGGGGGGGGCAAAGCGGATAGCGACAGCGCGACTCGAGGACAACGACGACGTCGAGGACGGCGACAACGACGACGACGCAGACGAGGACCAGGACGAGGACGACGACGAGGACGACGACGACGATGACGACGACGATCGACCAGTACGAACGACCACAGACGACGACAGCGACGACGACGACGATCGACAACCACTACGGACGACGACCGACGATAAAGACCACGACGACGACGACGACGACGATGATCGACGACCACTACGGACGATGACAGATGGCGACGACGACGGCGACGACCGATGACGACGACGACGACGAGGACGGCAACGACGAAAACGACGACGGACCACGACGACGACGACCGACGACCACTACGGACGAAGACCGACGACGGCGACAACGACAAAGACGACGACGTCGATGACGACGACGACGATGATCGACGACCACTACAGATGACGACCGAAGATGACGACGACGACGAAGATCGACGACGAACACGGGCGACGACCGATGACGACGACGACGACGATCAACGACCACTACGGACAACGAGCGATGACGACGACGACGACCGACGACGACGATGACAACGACGACGATCGACGACCACTACGGACGACGATCGACGACCACTACGGACGACGACAACGACGACCGACGACGACGATGAAGACGACGACGACGACAACGACGACAGCGACGATCGACGACCAGAGACGAAGACCGACGACGACGACATCGACGACAGCGACGACCGAAAACGACGACAACGACGACGACCACTACGGACGACGACCAATGACAACGACGACAAAGACGACGACGATCGACAACCACTACTAACGACGACCGACGACGACCGACGACGACCGACGACGACCGACAACAACGGCGACGACGATGACGATGACGACGACGACGATCGACGACCACTACGGAGAAAGACCGACGACGACGACGACGACGACGACGACGACCGCGACGACGACGACGACCGCGACGACGACGACGATCGACGACGACGATGATCGACGACCACTACGGACGACGACTGATGACGACGACGACGACGACGACCGACGACGACGACCGTATGCACGACGACGACGACGACGACCGCGTCGATGATCGACGACCACCACGGACGACGACCGACGATGACGACGACGACGACGATCAACAACCACTACGTGCGGCGAACGACGACGACGATGCCGCCGTCGCCGCGGACGGCGACGACGATGACTACGAACAGCGACGATCGACGACCACTGCAAACGGCGATCGATGACGACGTGGACCGACGAACGGCGACGACCGCCCCGCGTCCTCGGGGAGGCCCGCCCCCGCGATGCAGTTGCCGCCCATCGCCAGCACCCGCACGGGCGGCGCGGCGGACCTCGGCGGACGCGCCCGCTCGCCGGGCTCCAGGCGGGCCACGGTGGCCCCAGCTCCTCTCTGCGCCTTGCGTCCTCTTTGGCCCCCAGATGTCCCCAGGACTCGGGCCGGGCGAACGGGGGGGATAGCAAAGGGGGGGTTTGAGAATCAGCTCAGCTATAGCTGATTTTCCCGGCGCCTGCCGCCTGCCGGCGCCGGGAGGCGCCTATGTATCGAGGAATGGGCCCGGCGGCGGGGCCGAACCCAGCTGCACGCAGCAGATTTCGTAATCCCCCCTTGCCCTATCCCCCCCTTTCCTTCGGCCCGAACCCAGACCCCCGACGTCATGAATTTTTCATCACGTCGACCCCCAGCGGTCTGGACCCTTTCCCCGGGACCGGTTCTTCGTCCTGAGTCGTTTTTTGACGGTCCCGAGGGCCGGTAAGGGCCCCCAAAGGCCAAGAATAATGAAAAACCTCCCGTCGTGATTTTTCATAACTCGAGGGGGTCTGGGAAGGACGGCCTCAGGAAGGCCATGACGGCCTCGAAGCCGATTCGGGAGAGCCCAACGGGTTGCTCAACGGGTGGCCGGCCGGCGGCCCTCGGCGGCCCCCCCGGCGGCCCCCTCGGCGGCCCCCTCGGCGGCGGCCGCTGGAGCGTCCGCCGGCTGCGGGGGGCCCTCGCGGGAGCCCCGCGGGGGCCCCGTCTCGAGGCCTTTTGTTGCGGCCCTCGGAGGCCTTCGGCGGCCCAGCAGTCGCAAGCGCCGCCGGCGTCATCGCCGTCGAGGGTCGAGGGTCGGGGGTCGGTGATCGCCATCGTCGTCGTCGCCTCCGCCGTCGTCACCCAGCGCCGTCGTCGACGTCGTCGTCGTCGTCGTCGTCGTCGTCGTCGTCGCCCAGCGCCGTCGTCGTCGTCGTCGTCGGTCGCAGCCGTCGTCGTTGTCACCATCGCCATTGTCACCATCAACGTCCTCCTCCTCCTCTTCCTCCCCCGCAGTCGACCTCGCCCAGAATCCCCACCCCACGGGAGCTCTGTTCTTGGGCCCCTCCACTCGACCATTTCTTGTCAAAAACCCCCCCGCATCCTTCTCCTCCTCCTCCTCCTCTTTTTCGTCCTCTTCCATCTTCTCCTTCCTCTCCCAACTCCGCCTCCTCGCCCCTCTGTTCCTCCTCCTCCTCCTCCTCCTCCTCCTCCTCATTATCATCATCATTAGCATCATCATTATCAAAAGCCGCATCATCATCACAACCACAATCACAATCACCATCATCACCATCACCATCACCATCACCATCACCATCACCATCACCATCACCATCATCATCATCATCATCATCATCATCATCATCACCATCACCATCATCATCATATTAGTATTATTATTATCATTATTGTTATTACTTGTTATTATTAATAATTATGAATTTTATTATTATTATTCACACTATTCCTCTTCATCATTCTCCTCTCATCATCATCATCATCATCATCATCATCATCATCATCATCATCAGCATCAGCATCAGCATCAGCATCAGCATCAGCATCATCATCATCATCATCATCATCATCATCATCATCATCATCATCATCATCATCATCATCATCATCATCCTTCTCTTCCTCCGCCACCTCCTCCTCCTCCTCCTCCTCCTCCTCCTCCTCCTCCTCCCCATCCCTCCCTCCCACCCTCCATCCATCCCGCACTCCTCCCTCATTTCTCCCTCCCGCCGCCTGGGGCCCTGGCGATCGTCGCGGCCCAACCCGTGGGACTGGTCCGTCGGCGACGATGGTTCTCGGTGCCAGCCAGCATCACTATGGACACGCTCTGGGAAGCAGGGCCCTACGCTCGCAGCGGCACTAATTGGCATGCAGGCGGTGATCTCGGGGTGCCGATAAGCGGCGAGGCGAGGCAGACGAGCAAGAGACAGAGAGGGATCGGCGAGACGGATGCACACGGGCACGCATGCCGCACACCACTACGACGCTCGCGCAATAGGCTTAGGTCGGGCCTGTCCCCCTACATGCCGATTTTCGAGGAAAAATTAAAAAGTCAAAAATAGTCCCCAAAAAACATAAGAAACAAAACAAATAGTCCCCAGACTATGTTTTGCCAATGTTTGAATTTTCCTCCTGTAGAGGGACAGGCCCAACTTAACACCAGGCTGTGACTAGCCTGACGTCCTTGCGCAGCGAAAAGGAACAACGACGAAAAATGTTTAACAAACTTCTGTCTCCAGGAGGCCCCTTGCCAGGCCCCGGGGCCGTCAGGAAACAACTCAGGATGAAAGAGCGGTCCCCGGGAAGCGGTCCAGACCTCTGCGGAGCAAGCCTCGGAACTCGAGATGACACCTGTGCGCTCCTGGAACAATCGCCGCCTGGAGTGCTAGGCTGGCATGGTGGCGGGACTTGCCGCAGACAGCTGAGCACGCAAAGGATACATGGAAACACGTAGAGACACAGAGACGCACCAAGCGCACATGATGCGCGCGCGCACGTATGAAAGCACCTGCGCACGGAAGTGCGCCCTCGACGTCGTAGCCGGTGGGGGGCGCGACGGCGGAGAGCATCAGGGGTTTGGGCCCCTCTGGGGCCCCGGATCTGACCGACATCGGCGCGGTCCCCTGAAAACGCAGACCATATAATCCCCAAGATGGGGAGGACCGACCAGTGCGTCGGCCAGCGGCCACCTGCGCACAAGTAGGCTTCTTGGGGGGGGCCGGGGCCGTGCGCGCGGCGACACGGCGGAGCCAGTCAGTCGGTGGCGGGCTCGTGCTGGAACCTCACGCAGGCACCACGCGAGGTGACGCGGGGCTCACCTACAGGGAGCCACGCTGCGCGATCACAAACAAGCATGCAGACACGGTAACTAGAAGCGACAGGCACGAAGACATGAATGGCCCAGGGGAATCTAGCAGAGGCGATACATGAAATAAAAGCGTCTTGAAAACGGGTGATCTAGGTTCTGCGCCGCGCGCTCCAAAACGATGGCTCATTCGCAAGCACGCGGCTGGCTGCGTTGCCTCCCTGGCCATGCTCCAATGCATGGGTTCTGTTCTCGTAACTTGGCCCATGTGGCGCTGTTCGTTTGCTTGAGTCGGGCGTGTACCCCTACAGGCGAATTTGGACGAAAAATAAAAAACAGATTCAACAAATCCCCCCAAAAAATAATCAAACATGGTCGAAAAGTCGTCCCCAGACTATGTTTTGGCTATCTTTGAAGATTCCTCCTGTAGAGGGGCAGGCCCGACGGAACGTTTGCTTGGATGCACGTCCGAGCGACGCCGCGTCATCTGCAACCGCGCGCACTTCCGGGCGCGACCCGCAGACGGCAGACGTCGGCCTGGGAGCCTGGCGCGCACACCGAGCGGCGGCGGGGCCGGCCCCGAGCCATCGGGCCCCGCGGGCCTTTGGGGCCAGCGCGGTCGGGGGCGGAGGGGGCGCCACACACTCTTTGCGCCGGCGGCCATAGGCAGAGCGACTGCGCTGGCGAAGCGACACGCACACACACGCGCCACAGAAACACACACTCTCTCTCTCGCTCTCTCTCTCTCTCTCTCTCTCCCTCGCTCTGCGAGGCAAGGATTTATCCACATCCACCGCCTGGGAAGCGACGCCCTGGTGCCCCAGCGGGCGGTGGATCTGGATATAGTCTGGCCCCCGAGGGCCCGAATACATCCATATCCACCGCCCGCGGAGGTCCGCGAGGATCGATCCCCCAGGCGGTGGAGATGGATAAGTCCCAGCCTCGGACTCTCTCTCTCTCTCTCTCTCTCTTTCTCTCTCACACACCCACACACACACACTTTGTTCGGGCGTGGCGGGTGGGCGACTCGCCCCGCCGTTGGGCGCGCGGCCTGCGGCTGGACGCGCGCAGCAGTGGGAAGAACGAGCAAAAAAACAGAGGTAGGGCAAGGCGAGGCGGCCGGCCCCCCTCACGGGCCAGCGGCCAGGAACGGCGCGAGGGCGCCGGGGCAGCGGGGCGGCGGGCAGGCGCCGGCGAGCGGCGGGGGCGGCGAGGAGGCGGCGGCCGCAGGGCGGGCATCATCATCATCATCATCATCATCATCATCATCATCATCATCATCATCATCATCATCATCATCATCATCAGCATCATCATCATCAACAACAACATCACCATCATCATCATCATCATCATCATCATCATCATCATCATCATCACCATCAACATCACCATCATTATCATCATCACCATCATCATCCTCATCATCATCGTCATCATCATCATCGTCATCATCATCAGCCTCGTCTTCATCACCATCATCATCGTCATCGTCATCAGCACCATCATCATCAGCACCATCATCATCGCCATCATCATCGTCACCATCATCATCATCATCATCATCATCATCATTATCATCATCATGATCATCATCATCACCACCATCATCATCATCAGCATCACCATCATCATCATCACCATCCTCATCATCATCGTCAGCATCATCAGCAGCATCGTCACCATCACCATCATCATCGTCATCATCATCATCAGCATCGTCATCATCAGCACCATCATCATCGCCATCATCATCGTCATCATCATCATCATCACCATCATCAGCATCCTCATCATCATCAGCATCATCGTCACCATCATCATCATCGGGGCGGGGTGGCAGCAGGGCGGCGCCACGCCAGGGAGGCGGGCGTGCAAAGGGGCAGCGCGCGAGGTCGCGAGGTCGCGAGGTCGCGAGTCGCGCGCGGGGTCGGCGCGCAGAGCCGGAGGCAGGCCAGCGGGCCAGCGGAGGGGCGGGCAGAGCGGGGCGGGCGGGGGAGGGAGGCCCCGAGGGGCGAGGAGCGACACGCTCGCACGCACGCACGCACACACGCACACACACACGCACACACACACACACACACACACACAC
>CAUYUJ010011126.1:78548-93548 GCA_963575745.1 Prorocentrum cordatum
GTGCCGCCGGCATCCCTGGAAAGTGTTTGCCGCGCCTCCCCAACGGCCGTCTCGCTAGGGACATCCTCAAAAAATGTCGATATTGGACTCCAGATGGCCCAAGACGGCTTCAAAAACGCCCCATGAGGGTCCAAGATGGCTCCGAGTCAGCCCAAGAAGCCTCCAGGATAGCCCCAGACGGCCCAAGAGGCCCCCAAGAGGCGTCCAAGACGGCCCAAGGGGCCTTCAAGAGGTCCACCAGGAAGGCCCGAAGTGGCCAGAATCATTGATTTCCCCCGAGGTGTTTGAAGGATTTTGGCATTAGCATCTTTTCGGCCTTCCGACAGCCGAAGACGGCCCAAGAGGCCCCCAAGATCGCCTCAAGATGGCCCTAAAGTCCTCCAAGATACCCTCATGACGGCCCACGAAGCCTCCAAGACAGCCCCAAGAGGCCTCCAAGTTCGACCAAAATGGTCCAAGATGGCCTCCCAGACGGCCTAAGAGGGCCCAAGATGGTCTCCAAGACTGCCAAAGAGGGTGCCCAAAGTGCTTCCAAGTCCGCTCAAGAAGCCTCCAAGACAGCCCAAGAAGCCCCATAAGACGCCCCCAAGACGGCCAAAGAAGCCCCCAAGAAGCCCCTAAAGGGCCCCAAGAGCTCCAAGGAGGCCCCCAAGAGGCCTCCAAAAGACCACCAGGAAGCTCCTAGGAGCGCCCAAGAATGACCCAAGAGGCCCCCAGAAGGTCTCTTCCTCCTCCGCTCCCTCTTCTCGTCTTTCTCCGCTGCTATTCTTCCCACTCCACCTGATCTTCCTTATCCCACGTCCGTTCCCCGAATGCCCTACTGATTAATTCGGAGGACGCATGCTCTGATGGCTTGGCGAAGCTGGGGTCCAACGTTTGGCCACAGAGGCGCTTCCCAAAAAGCGGGGGGCGGCGTTGATTCGCCGTAGGCATCTTCGATCCGCCGCCCCCTGCTGGCTTTCCACAGGGGTGCCTGGCGTGCTGGACCCTATGCGGCTTGGCCCGGGTTCTTTTGCCAAAAGAACTCCCCCCCGGGGCTTCGGCCCAGCGCGCCGGCCACCAGAAAGGCTCTTCCACGGGTGGCTGCAAACTGAGTTTGCCGTTCCAGATGATGGCCTTCAAGTTCGCCCGAGATGGTCCAAGATGGCCTCCACGACGGCCCAAGAGCGTCTAAGATGGCTCCAAGTTTGCCCAAGAAGCCTCCAAGGCGGCCCACGATGGCTCCAAGATGACGGCAGACGGCTCAAGAGGCTCCCAAGAGGCCTCCAAGACGGCCCAAGAGGCCTCCAAGAGGTCCCCCAAGAAGGCCTGGAGAGGCCAAAATCAATGATGTTCCTTAGTTTGTTGAAGGATGCATTTGCTCCTTTTCGGACTTGGGAGGGTCCGAGACGGCCCAAGAGCCCACAAAGATCGCCTCAAGATCGCCCAGGAGGCCTCCAAGATGGTCCCAGAAGGGCCGACGAGGCCCCCAAGACGGCCCCACCCAAGATGGCCCCAAGACAGCCCAAGAGGCCTCAAGAACGCCCAAGATGGCCCTCAAGACGGCCCTGGATCACCCCAAGAGGGCCCCAAGTCGGCCCAGAGAGGCGCCCAAGACGGCTTCCGACGGCGTGAGACGGGCCAGGAACGACCCAGACGCCCCCAAAGGCCCCCAAGAGGCCCAAGGAGGCCCCCAAGATGCCTCCAAGAGGCTCCCAGGAAGCTCTCAGGAGGCCCCAAAAGTGCCCCCAGAGCCTCCCAGATACGCCCTACTCCTCTTCCTCATCCTCTTCGTGATCTTCCCCGCCATCCTCCCCAAGTGTTCCCCGAAGGGATTCCACAACGGCTGGGGGAACACGTGGTCCGATACTTGGCAGAGCTCTTGCCACAACGCTCGGCCACACGGGCGATTCCAAAGGGCAAAGGGCGGCGGTGATTCGCCGCAGGCCTCTTCGATACCTGGCTGGTCCTTTCCTGCTCCTCCAATAACGGTGCCTCCTCAGGGGTCCCGACCTGTCGTCTTCCAAGGAAACTGGACGGGGGTTCCGGGTTCCCGCCCGGTGCCCGCCCGTGGTCGCCTCGTGGCCGCCTCGTGCTGGGAGGGCGTCTGGCGCTCTCGCCAAGGTCCCCGCCCGTGGGCGCCTCGTCGGCGCTCCGGGCGCCTGGCACCCTGCGCGCCACACAGCTTACACCGCATGGCTTGCAAAACTTCGCTCGCACCACGTGGCTTACACCGCATAGCTCGCACCACATAGCTCGCACCACCACTCAGCCTGCACCACACAGCTTGCACCACACAGCTTGCACCGCATAGCTTGCATCGCACAGCTTGCATCACATAGCTAGCCCCAGGCAGATTGCACCACGGAAGATACTAGCCGCCGCCCTGTGGTCGATTGGGAGTTCGAGTTCCTGTATATAGAAGAAGGGGCGTGTGCCTTTTCTCGACGACGATGGTGAGAATGAGCGGGCGGCGGTGGTTCTTCGGGTGAGGATCAGGAGGGTGAGGATCAGGAGTGTGAGGCTCACGAGGGTGAGGATCAGGAGACTGAGGGTCACGCGGGTGAGGCTCAGGTGAGGGTCGGGAGAGTATGTGGAGCAGGAGAGTGAGGATCAGCTGACGGGGATCACGAGAACGACAATCAGGAGGGTGAGGAGAAGAGTGAGATTCATGAGAATGAGACTGAGGAGGGTGAGGATCACGAGGGTGAGGCGCCTTTGCGAGGACGTCTCGAGCGAGGGCGCCGGATGGGGACACGCCCAGCCGGAAATGTTCCCTGGGGGGCCTGTGGGGCGATTTGGGGAGGATGTCTTGAGCGAGGGCGCCGGATGGGGACGCGCCCGGTGCGCCCGGCGCGCCCGGCGCATCGCTAGACATGGTCCCTGCGCGTCGGAAGGCGACTTTCGCGCGCGCCGGGGTCAGGATGACGAGAGTTCGACAGAAACTCCCTCAAATTCCACGGCATAGCTTGCCTCAGGTTGCTTGCACCACGTAGCTTGGACGAGTTCTGCAAGAAGTCTGTTTGGGCCCACACTGGCAAAAGCATTCGACCATTTCAGACTGCGCAAGCCGCTGTCGAGCTCCCCAGACAATCTCAGAAATTGTCCGGGGCGGAAAGCGCCCCCGGGGAAGGGCAGGGTCAGTCAGCCTCAAATCGGGACGTCGGACCGAATCGGAATGCTCGTCGGCACGGAGTCGAGATACCGAAGCGGATCGGGTGCGCCAGGATGCACAACAGCGCCGTACAATAATCGTGCCGAATGGGGGCAATCTGAACATCGGAACCGAATCGGATCTGGGGAGACAGCGAAGTACAGTCGGGGCGTTGACCTAAGGAACTCTAAATAAGGAACGAGGCCCCTCTTTTCAATAAGTTAACCTTCGATTCCTGTCGAAAACAGAAGGAAAACCTGGGGCAAGCTGTGAAACACTTAAGGAACGCGGAGCCCCTCCCCAACGACAAGGGTTCCTTCTTCAGGGCCCCGACTGTACCGATACCGCTACTGCTCGGACCTTCCCCCGGATGCCGAAGAGAATCCAGCAGTGGTGACGAGGACTCTCCAGGACGAAAGGCGGTATCGGTACACGTCGGTCGGAAAATCTATAGGAAGGCGGATAAAGTAGATTGAGCTCAGGCCCTCCCAGAGAACAACAAAACACAGCACAAGCAGATCGTGTCTTGAAAAAGAAAGTCGCTCGAATGGGAATCCAGACACACCCACGTTCAAAGACCGGCGTGTATCTCTTCCTCTCCTGAGGATCGGGCCAGCCAGGATCGATATCGAATCGGATCGAGCGCATCGACATGGACCATGGGCCGCGAGGCCCTGGAGCACGCCTCTCGCGAAGGATCCAGTCGCCACGCGTCCCGGCCTTCCCCCCACCCGCGCCGGCGATGGCGGGCGGCCTCGCTCCAGAAGGGCTCGGCGCTCGGGGGCCCTCCATCACGCCTCCGGCCACAGCAGGCCCTTCCTCCGGAGGCAGGCAAATACGCACTTTTTTGATCCGCGGGTCCAGAACGCACCTCTTCTGGTCGAAGCTAAGCGGGCCGCGCGAAGCTTGAATGAGGCGGAGGGAGGGGGGGAGAAAGAGGCAACACACACACAACCACACACTTGCTTTCGAGGTCCGCTCAAATCTCCTGGACTGGCGACGGGGACGCAGTCAAAGGGGGGGGGGATTCCAGCGCCGATCCCAAGAGACCCCCGCGCGGGCCTCCGGGAATGCATGCTCGTGCCAAGGTCTGCGCCTACCGCTTGGACGCCCGAAATGGGTACGGAAAAAATTGGTACGGTGCCCCACAACAAGCGTTGACTAAAACCGACAGCGGCCGCTGCTGGGCAGGCGGCCACCTCTCTCATGGACAGCGACCGCGGCGACGCCGAAAACGAACCCCCTTCACGAGAACTGCTGCCGGCCGGCCTCGGCACTGTGGGGGCATTGGATAAGGAACCCTTCAATAAGGAATCCAGGGTCTGGAGGCCAGTGGAACTCCAATCGAGGCTTGGCCATGGCTATCTCCGCCGCCCTCATCAGAGAAGGCATCCTCCAGGGTCTGCAGCATCCTGGTCGCACTCCTCAACCAACGCCCCCACCGAGCCCACTTCGACCGTCCCGACCCCCGGTCCTCGTCGGCGAGGGAGAGCCGATCCCGGCCAGGACGCTCGAGGTCGGCTTCGGGAACTCCGGCCTCGCGGCCTGGGCACCACCGGCCAGCCGCCCCGCCCTGCTGCGCAGGAGCACCGCCGCGGCGCAGGCGGCGCCGAGGGTGGCGACCGCCAGGGCCGGCGCCACGACGCCCCAGCCCGCGGACGGGCCCGGGAACTCGGCCTCGCTGTGGCCCGACGCGCACCAGGCGGCCCCACCCCCGCACGCCAGGCAGCTCGCCCGGGACTCGCCGCACTCGCTGCCCGCCGCCGCCGCGGCGATGGGGAAGCAGGTCCCGCAGGTGTCCTGAGAAGCAAGGAGAGACACACAGAAGCTTCTGGAAGTCCGCGCGAATGTCTCGGAGCGGCACCGGACCCCCTCCCAAGCGCGCGGAGCGCGCCAGGGGCGGCGCCAGAGGCGCCGCCCGGAGGGGGGGTCCAGCGGGGATCCAAGAAAGTCCCGCGGACCTGCGAAATGGGAGCGGAAACTATGGATACGATGCCCAACACACAAGTGTTGTCCCAGACCGACAGCGGCCGCGGTTGGGCAGGCGTCCATCTATCTCAAATGGACAACGTCCGCGGAGACACCGGCAGCGAGCATTGCTCAGAATAAATCGGGAATGCTGTCGGTCGTTGACCTCCGAATTTCATCGTGAGTGGGGGGCTGTTTTGTGGGGGCTCTGATTTGAGCTGACTTGGAGGGTTCCGGAGGGTCTGGGCAAAAGGCCACCCTCTCATCATTGGTCGAGGGGCGGTCTGAAATTGCTCGTCTTGGAAGCTTGTGACTCCCCCCCTTGATTATGAAATTCGGAAAGCAATCATGTTTTTCGTAAACAGTTCGATCATACCGAAACTGTATGCTCACTTTGCTTATTCTTCAAGTCCACCTGACTCCTCACGGTGCAGAGCCGAGGCCCAGGAATGAACTTGCACCCTTCTGGAATGCGCCACACCGAGGAAACCGACTTTGACTGCACATTTATAGGCCCCCACGGCTGCACATCGACCAGAGTACGGCATTGCGACGCAACTGGAGTTCGCACTGGAAAAATGCGAATCCTCGACGTCGAATATCTTCGAATATTGTTCATGATATGTTGTTATGTTTCTTCGACATCCCGCATGTTAATGTTGCTATGTTTCTTCGAATCCTCGACGTCAGCCGCCATCATGCAGCAGAAGCTGGCGCCCGCCGCCCTCGTCGGCGACTCCGAAGGGTGTGGTCGGCAATCTGAGCAGGGACCGACCGTCCCAACAATCCTGTAGGCCTACCACGACATGCTATTAGAGCCCCCAATTTTCTAAAAACAAAACAATGTTCTTAGAACATAAGCCCGACGTGTTAAAACAAGACAGTCTCGGCCAGAAATGTTCTTAGAACCTTTCGTGCGAACCACGAAAAGTTCTCAGAACATTATTCGGTTGGCATCTCGAGGAGGCCCGATGAGGACAGCGTCGTGCTCCCCAGGCCCCAATGGCGCCGATCGCAAACCACACGGTGGGGGCATTGGACAAGGAACCCTTAGATAAGGAATCCAAAGTCTGGAAGCCAGTGGAGCTCCAATCGCGGATCGGCCATGGATATCACAGTCACCCTCACGAATGAAGGAATCCTCCAGGGTCTGCAGCCTCCTGGGCACATTCCTCAACGAACTCGCAAGCCACACCTAGGGGTCTTGGCCGCGCGCAGAGGGGGGCAGGGGGAGGGGAGAGGGTTTCTTAGGAGGAGGCTGCTGCTTAGACGACGCGGGCCCCGGGCCTTAATCTATACCTACAAGGTCCGCGCTTTCTGAGAAGCAGGGGTGCCTCTCAGAAGCCTCCACCCCTCCCCACCGCCTCGGGGATGGACAAAACCCCCTTTGGCAAAACGTGGCACAGTGAAAACGACCTCGGGCCCAAACCTGGCGGGCGCAAGCCTGGAAAATGACGGCCGCGGCGCCCTCTCGAGAACCGCAAACGGATAAGTCACCAATCGACGTGCCAAGGTGGGGGTCCTGTCCACCCCGACTACCCCCCTCTGCGCGTGGCCGAGGGACCATACCCTTAGCAATCGCAGACCTCGCCGCCCGCGCCAGCTGCGCACCAGGCCCAGCGCCCGCCAGGGGCAGGGGCGCCGCGGGCTCTTCCAGCGCGCCGGGGGGCACCTCGCGCAGGCGCGGGTCCGGGGCGGCCTCCACGGTGGCGTCGAAGAGCCCGGGGAGCTGCTGGCTGTGCGCGACCTTCGCGGGCTGGGCTTAGGTCGGGCATGTCCCCCATATAGGCGGATTTTTTAGCGGAAAATTAATAGTCAAACAAATACTCAAAACCAAAAAAAATGCTTGTAGAGGGACAGGCCCGACCGCAAGGCTGGATGCCAGAGCGACCCCGAGGCCAGGGTGACCTGCGGTGCGCGCCCGTCGGGAGCCGCGGGGGAACTTCGGGCGAGGACACATCGAGAATCTCTGAGATCCGGCGGCTCTGGAGGGTGTCTCGGGCGCCGCGGCGTCCTCGGAGCCTTCCGGAGCGCTCCGAGCGCGTGCCAGCGCGCTGCACGCCGCGGACTTCGCCTCGCCCTGGCCCCGTCCGACAGTGCGCCCACACCAGAGGTCGCTCCTGCGAGAGGTCCCTCTGACGCTGCGTGCACAGCCGACCTCCGCGAGCTGCGCGGCGAACGCCTCCCCCACGGCGGGGGGGCTCAGCCCGGAGAGAGCGGAGACCACGCCCTGGCGCCCGCGCAGGCTCTCGCCCCCGATCCTGCGGGGAGAGGCCCCGGTCCGGCTGGAGGCCCAGCGGGCTGAGTAAGCCGAAGCTACGACGATCGAGGATCAAATTGGGTTAGGATACATCGAGAGTCTCTGAGATCCGGCGGCTCTGGAGGATGCCTCGGGCGCCGCGGCCTTCTAAGAGCCTTCCGGAACGCTCTGAGGGCGCCCCGGAACGCTCTGCAACGGATGATCCTCTCGTCCTAGCCCCGTCCAACTGGGCATCCTCGGCTCAAACCGGACCTGCTGCAGCTGGACTCGGCGTCTCCCGAAGGCTACAAGTCCAGTTGGAGGCCCACCAAATCCCTGACCTTCCGCGATGGCTAAAAAAAGCACCCGGACCTTGGCGTCTCAATTCCTGTCGAGGTTTTAAGCAGGCCAAATAGGTGTATAGGTCTGGAGGGCTATTCCTCAACACTCTGGAAAGTCAGGGATGGAGCCCCCCGGCTCCGACTGGACCTGCTCTGACTGGGCTCCGCGCCGCCCAGAGGCGGAGCCCGAACCCCACCAGACGGAGCCCCATGGCGCCGACTGGACCTGCCCCAGCTGACCGTAGTGCCGCCCGAAGGCTACGTCCAGTGGAGGCCTGCAAGATTCGGGTTAACCCACAGGGGGTCCAGCAACAAGGGGGTGGTGCGATAGATTTGGTGCAATAGGCTTGTAGGGTTGCAGTACATTTTGGGGCGTGCAATACATTCCGGGGCGCAAGTGTATTGCTGGATTTTCGCGTGCAATACATTACTTGCAATTCGATGCAATACAATTCTCCGACGCAATACATTTGCAATACAATTGCCCCAAACCTATTGCACCACCCCCCTTCAGCTGGACCCCCTGTGGGGGTCACCCAGAAAGATGAAGCCCCCTAGCGCCGACTGAACCAGCTCCAACTGGACTTGGCGCCGCCTGAAGGCTGAGTCTGGTTGGAGGCCCACCTTTGGCTCCAACCTGACTTGCCCCAGCTGGACCTAGCGCTGCCCGAACACCAAGTTTGGTTAGAGGCCCACAAGATGGAGCCCCTGGCTCCGACTTGGCTTAATCCAGCTACGCTCAGCGTTGCTTCAAGGCAAGTTGGAGGCACACCAGACGGAGCCCATTGGCGCCGACTGAGCCAGCCCCAGCTGGATCTGTCAGCGCCGCCCGAAGGCCAAGTCCTGTTGGAGACCCACCAGATGGAGCCTCCTAGCTCCGCCTGGACATGATCCGACTGCAGAAAACGTGGACCCAATAATGTCGACGCCGCATTCTTTTCCGCCAGCGAAGCCGCTGCCGCTTCACTTTCGCTGGCTTCCGCCGAAGGCGGAGCCCTGCCTTGAACGCCCCAGGATTTAGCGCCGCCCCGTCCTGTAGCTCACGAGGACCTCCCCGCGGACCGCGCCCGCTGCCTCTGGGGCGTCAGCGCGTGTTCATGAGCAATCCCGCAAGGCCCCCTCGCCCGACCCGCCCGCCCGACCCGCCCGCCCGCCCGCCCGCCCGCCCGCCGCCACCGCCGCCGACGACGACGACGACGACGAGGCCGAAGAATGCTCCAACGCACTGGCTACTTCAGAGCAAGAGAAACGCCACAAACATCAGCTTGTGAAGGTCCGCGAGGATTCCTTGGATCTACGCCCAGCCCCTTCCCTGGCGCGCCGGGCGGCACCGCCAGAGGGGCCCAGCGCCGATCCAAGAACTCCGCGCGGAGCTCCAAATGATGGGCCTGTTTTCCACCACCATAAGTTGGAGGGGGGAAGGAGGAGGAGGAGGAGGAGGAGGAGGAGGAGGAGGAGGAGGAGGAGGAGGAGGAGGAGGACCCCCTCCCACTCCAACGTATGGTGGTGGTGGTGGAAAGCAGGCCCAATACCAAAAGTTCACGTCTGTGACGAGAGGCCCTGCGCCTCTGGCCGCCCCTGCAGCCGCATCGCGACCTCCACGCCGGACGCGTCGAGGCCGGCCTGGGCGGCGAGCGCCCCGGCGAGCGCCTCGCGCACGAAGGCGTCGACGGCGAACTGCTCCGCGTGCGCGGTCGTCACCTGGGCAGCGCAAAGCGAGATGGCACAGAGATGACATACAGACCCCCTCGGGTCATGAAAAAAATACACCAGAGAAAAACCCAATCAATGGATGGTTTTCGCTGAGGAGATCGACCGGGAACCCAAGAGCCAGCAGGGAACCCAAAACCCACCGAAATCGGCCCGGAACCCCGGGAACCTGGAACCGGGGACCCGGGAACCCAGCCTGCTACCAAAATCGGCGAAAAATGTTGGCCAAATCTTTCAACTTCCGCTAAGACCCCTTCAGTGCAAGCGCTGATTGGGGAATCACGACTGACGGCTTGTGACAAAAAATTGAAATCTGGAGGCCCTCGCCAAGCCCCAGGACCAGCAAAAGAACGACTCGGCATGAAAGCCTGGTACTGGGAAATGAGTCGAGACCTCGGGGGGTCGACTCTGTCGACAAAACATGACGTCGGGGATCTGGGTTGCGCCGTGGCTCACGCGGGCCGCCATCGTGGGAGGCTACATCGGAAACACGGGCGCTTACGCAGGACCTTTCGCGGGCAACTCGCGCGCCAATGTCGGTCAAGACGACCTCCTTTCTTCTGCGACACTCACCCAGAGGTCGAGGGCAACCCGCGCTGGTCCGCATCGCCCGGAGGTTCTCAGACGTGCTCGCGTCGGGAATAGGTGGCCACATGCGAACCCTACCCCTACCCCCCACGATTTCTGGGAGCTGACGAGCGGAGTGAACCCCACCCTCCCCCTCAGAAATCTTTGGGGGTAGGGGTAGGGTTCGCATGTGGCCCCCCAGGGAAGAAAAACCGCGAGAAGCTGTTGTACTCTTTTCGGCCTCCAGGGGCCCTCGGCTGGGCCCGGGACCGCCAAAAAAAGTGGCCCGGGATGACAAGCCAGGGGGAAGTGCCGGGACGTGCGGGAGACCCGCATCGAAAAAACAGAGCATCGCACGTGCGGATTCGCATCGCTCGGACTCGCCTCGCCAGGGTCGCTTCGCCCGGGGTTCGCGTCGCCCAGGCTCGCGCCGCCCGGGTCCTCTTCGCGAAGCGAGACGGGCGAAGCGAAACCTGCGGCGGGGCGATGCCTGCGCCGGGCAGCCACAAGCCCGTTGCCGTGAAAAAAGATCACGTCTCGTTTCGAGTTGAACGACGCGAATGTGTTTATCCGCGCACGAGCAAGCGACGAAGCCAAATACGTCTAAGAAGAGGGGGTGCTTCTGAGAAGCCCTCCCCCCTCCCCTCACCCCCCTCTGCGCGCGGCTGGGACTTCTGCTGTCCCTCGACTCGCGCTGGAGGTTCCACGAGTTGCAAGGTAAAAGACTTGTCTGGAAAATTGTATCAAGATCAACCTCGTCCCGCTTGGGTCTATCTCGGAATGCGCAGACCTGCCACAAAGCGTCCACCTTGACCCCCCGCCAGTCGCTGTGGGACTTGCCGTCGAGCCCCCATACTCCATATCCCTTATTAATCGTCCCCCGGGTCCAGTTTTTTGAGGCGCCTTTTTGTAACTGCAGGGGTCCGCTTTATTAGGGCGCTTTCTTTGGATTGGAGTCTAGGGGGTCCGGTTTATCCAGGCGCCCCGTCGAACAGAGGGGTCCGGAATCTTAGGTCGCATTTGGAGGAGGGTCTGGTCTTCTGGGGGGGGGGTCGTTTAAGAAGGGATCTGGAGCAGAGCACGACAGGAAGCTCTGGGGCCGCTCCGACTTCCGGGGACTCTTTGCCTGTCGGCCGGCGCTGGCTGCCGAGGCTTCGGTGCGCGGCTCGCCGATCGTGCGGCCTGCGGCATGCGACGGCTGCGGCCTCTGCGTGCCTGCGCCCCCCCCGGCGGCCCCAGACGCCGCGCACGGGCCACTCCTGCGAGGCGCCGCGAGCTCGGGAGCAGCCGAGCCAGGCTCATGTCGGGCATGTCCCCCTACAGGGGGACCTTGGACGAAAAGTAAAACATTGTCAAACTATCAAACAAAACAAACATACTCAAAAAATAGTCCCCCGACTATTGTTTTACTGTTCTTGGATATTCCCTCTATACAGAGGGACAGGCCCGACTCAAAGCCAGGCGACTCTTTGGAGTCCGAAGCGGTGCGGTGACAGGCCGTGCGGTGACCTCGAAAGCCCCCAAAAAACCTCACCGCACGGCCCGTCCACGCACGGTTTTGGGGCTTCGGAGGCCCCGGTCGCCCGAGACGTCCTCGGAGAACGACCCGAGTCCCAAAACCGTGCGGTGACCCCGAATCCCCGTCCCGTTCGGGGGCCCCCGAGACTCAGGGGGTGCGGACCGGGGAGCACGGGCCTGCAGAGGCGGTGGGCGCGTCGGGTGTAGGCCATCGGCGCCGGGTGGACATGGAGGAAGGGCCTCCCCTGAGATCTGGGCGCTTGCCGCTCGTTCACGCTGGGCGCTTCCGCGTATAATCTCGTGCCCCGGGACCGTCACAGATCGATCCGGCTTGGACAACTGCAGCAGAAAGATGGGGCCTAGTCTCAGGTCAGGCATGACCTCATGCAGGGGGACTTTGGACGAAAATTCAAAAAGGCAAACAACACCCAAACAAGGTCACAAGCAGCTTATACATATAATATATCTATATATATATAGCATTAGCTCACTTTGAAAAAGGCCCTATACTATGTTTTTGACCATGTGAATATTCCTCCTGTAGAGGGACAGGCCCGACTTGAGCCTAGTCGCGATGCTCCGTGATCTCAAAGTGTGCTCGCCGCGCCGGATCCCAGCGGCCCCAGACGGCCAACACACACCCCTCCCCCGTCCTTCTGCGCGCTGGCCAGCACCAGAAGCCCTGAATCCAAACGTTCTCGTCGGCGGCGAGGCAGAGGCAGCCCGCACCAGCGTGAGGTCAATCGGGGCAACCGAGAGACGAGTTGTCCGGCGTGCAGGCGGAAGGAACAAAGACGAGGGCGGGCGATAGCGAGCAAGTAGGACCCGTCCAGGAGTTCGAGGACTGCCCTGAATCCAAACACGTCGATGCCTCGCGTGCAATTCCGCCGTCCTCCCTCGTTTTGCGTCCGCTGGCCCCCCGCCGAAGGCGTGGTGTGCCGAAGGCGGCCCAGACACCCACCGCTCTCTGGCCTTCGTCCATGCGCGGGCCCCCAGACTTCTCGATCCCTTCCCCGGGGCCAGCTGCTCATCCCGACCCCCTTTTCCTCCCCTCGATTTCTTCGACGCGCCGGATGTCTAATTTGGCGCGGGGCTACCCTCAGGAAGGGGAGGAGGAGAAGGAGGAGGAGGAGGAAGGAAGAAAAAGGACGGAAGGAAGAAGGAAGGAAGGAAGGAAGGAAGGAAGGGAGGAGCGCGGGGCACTGTCTCTTCAAAACGAGGAATTATGACCGCAGGATGGTTAGGAACAAGCCAGGAAACAACAACAACAACAACAACAACAACAACAACAACAACAACAACAACAACAACAACAACAATCACTTTACCCGAACGCTCAGTGTTCTCACCAGTGCCAGGGTTTTCATGCGACGCCAGCCAATACCCCCACTTTGTGGGGGGGCAGTGCAAGCTCTACCAAATATCCACACGACTCTTCGCCACCACCCACACCCAGCTTCCCGCCCTATGACGTTCGGACACTTCACTTCGTGGCCTGCGGACGACCGTGGCTACTACACTGGCGTGGAGTACACACCCACAGAAGTTGTTAAGCCTACGTTCGTACACCCACAGAAGTTGTTAAGCCTTGTTAACCCACAGAAGTTGTTAAGCCTTCCACAGAACATCTGTTGCATATGATGCATATGGTACATGATACACATGATACACATGATACGTACTCACAAGATAGTTGATCACATCTTTAGGGCAAATTCCTGAGGGATGTGGGAATACACAAGAGAGAGAGGATATGGTTGTCCCGATGGTTGTCTCGATGGTTGTCCCGATGGTTGTCCTGATGGTTGTGGTTGTCCCAATGGTTTTTGGAAGATTTCGTTTTTAAGAAGCCCAATGGTTTTTGGAGATTTCGGCGTGCGCGCGCGAAGAAAAAACGAATGTGTCCCGCATGGTATTATTTGACAGGGATGATGGCCCTGGCAGGTGCGCAACCGTTGTCGCAGAAGTTCGAAAAAGTTGCTCGCAAAAGCCCGTTTGACAGAAATGTTTAAAAAGTGTTGGGTTTCCTACGAATCCGCAAGAGCGCGCGGGATGAGATTTTGACAATTTTTTGTTGAAAAACCATTGGTTTTTTGATGTTTTTATGTTAAAATCGCTGCGAACACTAAGGTTTTGGAAGGATTTCGTCTTGCGCGCGCGAATGTCCACTTTACCTTATTTTTTGCAAGGGATTCTTGAAATTTGATTATATTAGAACAAGAAATGTCATTTTCTATTGTTTTTTGCAAGGGAAAGCGGATTACAACAAAACAACCGGATCCTGTACACACCCTCTTTTCTGAGGCTTCCTCACGAAAATTATGAAAATGTAGCTGCGGCCTAGGCGGCGCAGGGGGGGCGCGCACCAGGGGGCCCAACAATAATTATTCTTTAGAATAAATAATGTTCAACAACAAAACAAAACGTTCATCATGATTTTGTCATAAAGCGACGGGGTCTGGATTTCCAGGGCGCCCTGGGACGTGGAGCGTCAGGCCGACCGCGGCGGCGCCCGTCGACGAGGAGGAGGAATTGGGAGGGGGCGAGGGAGAGGGGGATGAGGAGGAGGAGTAGGAGGAAGAGGAGGAGGAGGACGAGGAGGAGAAGGAGGAGGAGGAGGAAGAAGAGAAGAGATGGCGGGAAGGAGGAGGAGGAGGAGGGAGGAGGAGGAGGAGGAGGAGGAGGAGGAGGAGGACGAGGAGGAGGGAGGAGGAGAGGAGGAGGAGGAGGAGAGGGGAGGAGGAGGAGGAGGAGGAGGAGGAGGAGGAGGAGGAGGAGGAGGAGGAGGAGGAGGAGGAGGAGGAGGAGGAGAGGAGGAGGGGGGGGGGGGATGGGGGGGGAGGATGGAGGATGAGGATGGAGGAACAGGCCGTTTATGGAGCGCCCAGGGACGTTGAGCGTCCCCTCGATCAGGCCGACCGCCGCGCCCGAGGCCGCCGCCGCCGCGGCGCGCGACGGCAGGGCCGCGGCCAGCAGCAGCGACGCGGCCGCGGCGGCGCGCCGGGGGGAGCCGACGGCGCCCTGCCAGGGGGCCATCGCGAGCCCAAGGCCTCCGGCCCGAACATAGTGAGAAAATGCGGGAGGGGCCTCCCTGCCGAGCTCCAAACAAATTGTTGTTCGGCCCCCGGGGGCCCTCCGCCAGGCCTCGGGGCAGTCAAAAAAAAAGGCTCGGGGCGAAAAGCCGGCCCTATGGGGAAGAGGTCCAGACCTCTGGGGCCCACGCATCGAAGAAGTCGGGGCGGCCGGGGGGCCATCACGAGCCCAAGGCCTCCAGGCCTTCCCCTCCTGCGAACGTGGGTGCTAGAGACATGCATGTGACACTCGTGCTCCTGTGAGGTGCTTGCTGGGGGGTGTGCGTGCGCGTTGTTCCATAAAGTCGCTGCTGGGCACGCGCGCCGCCCTCGTGAAGCGCGAGCGCCCTCGATCGCTGCCAGCGGGCAGAGAGACAGAGCTCCTGTCTTGTGGCGTCGCTCGACTGGTCCTGCGAAAAGGCACGGCAAATCCACACTCGGGCTTGCCTGGAC